>CP025644.1:25963282-26014192 GCA_003576665.1 Ipomoea trifida
CCCTAAACCAAACCCTAACCCTAACCTAACCACCTAATAACCCTAACCTAACCCTTAAACCCTAACCTAACCTAAACCCTAAACCCTAATAACACCCTAAAACCCTAAACCCTAAACCTAAACCTAAACAACCCCCTAAACCCTACCTAAACCCTAAACCCTAAAACCCTAACCCTAAACCCTACCTAAACCCTAAACCTAACCCTAACCCTAAAACCAACCCTAAACTACCCTAACCCTAAACCTAAACCTAAACCCTAAACCCTAAACCCTAACCCTAAACCCTAAACCCTAAACCTAAACCCTAACCCTAACCCTAACTAAACCACCTAAACCCTAACCCTAAACCTACCTAAACCCTAACCAAACCTAAACCCTAACCCTAAACTAACCCAAACCTAAACCCTAAACCCTAACCTAAACCCTACGAAAAATAACCCCTAACCCTCAACCCTAAACCTAAAACCTAAACTAAACCCTAAACCCTAAACCCAAACCCTAAACCCTAGGAAAAAACCCTAAAAACCCTAAACCTAAACCCTAAAACCCTAAACCTAAACCCTAAACTAAACCCTCCCTAAACCCTAACCCTAAAACCCTAAAACCCTAACCCTAACTAAAAACCCTAAACCCCTAAACTAAACCCTAAACCTAAACCTAAAACCCTAACACCTAAACCTCCAAACCCTAAACCCTAAACCCTAACCCTAAACCCTAAACCCTAACCCTAAACCCTAAACCCTAACCCTAAACCTAAACCTTAAAACTAAACCCTAAACCTAAACCCTAACCCCAAACCCTAAAACTAAACCCTAAACCTAAACCCTAAACCCTAAACCCCAAACCCCTACCCTAACCCTAACCCTAAACCCAAAACCCTAAACCCAATACCCTACACTCTAAACACTTAACACAAACCCTAAACCTAAACCCTAAATCCAAAGCCCTAAACCCTAACCCCTAATCCTTAAACCCTACACCCTAACCCCTAAACTAAAACCCCAAATGCAGAGCTCTGCATGAGGGGGTTCATCCTTGGTCTGAGGGTGAGGGCACTAGGGTTAGGTATTGACGACCTTGGATCATCGGTCTTACGCGTTAGTGTGAGGGGAGGATCATTATCGGTATACAGGTTGTGGATTGCTGCTTCTTCACAGTTTGCGGGTTAGAGATATGGTGTGGAGGATGGAAGCCATTTAAACCATTGATGCTTAGTGCTTTATTGTTTTTGTTTTATAAACTATGACTTTGCTTATGTTTCTTTGCTTTTGTGATCACTATGGTTTTGTAAGGCCAAATGGCCTCTCCTTTTGTAGACCACTTTTGGGTCATGTTGGATTTTGTAAGGCAGCTTGCCTCTTTTGTCTCAATATATGAAGTATGGTTTCTTTTGTAAAAAAAAAAAAAAAAAAAAAAAAAAAAAAAAAACCCTTAACCCTAACCCTAAACCCTAAAATCCTAAGCCCTAACCCCTAAACCTAAACCCAAACCCTAAAACACAAACCCTAAACCCTAAAATCTTAAAACCTTAACCTTAAACCCTAAAATCCTAAAACCCCAAACCCTAAACCCTAAACCCTAACCCCTAAACCCTAACCTAACCCTTAAACCCTAAAGATCCACTATTCTGTACTTGGCTTTGCGATGATTGAAAAGGAGTGAGAAGAACTAATGGGCCTTCTTTTTTGGGCCAAATAAAGGACATTACAAATTGGGCTTTGTTAAGTTTAATCTGGTACTAAGCTTGGGAGAATGGGCTTGCGATAATATTGGTCGTATGATCTTTTATCAATCATCATGTAATATAAACATCAAGAAAATCCCTACTTCATCTACAAATTATAGCATGGTCCATTGATAAATATTTGTTTTTAGTATACAAAATGTTTGTTTTTAATACTCCCTCTGTCCCGTAATGTTTGTCCGATTTACTTTTGATACGGAGTTTAAGAAAGTTGATCAAAGTTAACTCTATTTCCGCTTATGCCCTTCTACAATTTATACTTACACAGTTTTGCTACAGGAGATTTCTTCCTCACTCTCATCTCTGTAATCATTTTCTTCAACAAACCCATTTCATCTTTCTTCAACAAACTCATTTCTTCATCTTTCTCCAACAAATCCCACATACCTTCTCTATCTTTTATTCTTCTTTTAGTTCTTTATAAACCAGTGATTATACAAAAGTAAATGAACTCAATACTTTGAGAACATATAAAAAAACGGAAAAATAAAAAAAACCAAAGAAAAAAAAAAAGTAGTGTTTAAAAAGTAGATGGAGTTATACAAATCTGAAACTTCATAAAGTTGATAGGATGGCAACACCGATTTGAGATATGGTTAAGAGGAATATCTATGATTTCATCAAGATCTGAAAATGGGCGTTGGTGGCAGTGGTGGCAGCGTTACTATTACTGCTCGTCTGCTCTTGCTGTCGATGGTGCTACTCCGCCGCTGCTTCTCCGGCGACTAAGGAAAAAAGGAAGAACAAAAAGTTTTCTTGTTTTGATAGATTTTTGCTTCTTGTTTCTGTTCAAGTTTTGAGAGTATTAGAAGATTCTTCATATTTGGACTATGCCTAATCTTGAGTGGATGACAACTGTTAAGATTATGTACCATTGTCATAAAAGCTAAAAGGGTAAAATTGGAAAAAAAATATATATAATGATGTTCACTTTTGGAAAGTGGGCAATATTTTGGGACGGACGAAAAAGGAAAGTAAGATAGGTAAAATGGAACGGAAGGAGTATATTATAAGCCCATTTTTAAGTAGTTTAAAAAGTACATTAAAAATAAATATATAGTACACCAAAAATAAATATTCTATATACTAAATATAAATATGTATATTAGTGGTCTACTTTATAATATGGATCATGGATCATCGTATCATGATTTCACTTCTTCATGCTCAAGAGCAATGTAGAGCCAAATAGTACAAATGGATGTTGAAAATATTAAAAATTGGATGTCAAATTCCTTTTTTTTTTTTCCTTCTTAAATAAGGAGAAAAACAAAATAAGGAGAAAAACAAAACAAGCTAAGCCAAAAAAAAAAAAGGATTGAAAGACACTAAGTGTGTGTTTAATTCTCATTCCAATTCCGATTTCATGTGCGAACCAAACACACTCTTAGTGTCCTTCAATTGAATAGAACAAGATACAAGACTGAGAGAACTGTCCAAAACTTTGAATGGAACAAAATAGTTTGGAGACAGGAAAAAGAGAGAACTAACTAGCATGGGCATGGACATACAATAATGGTTTGAGCATATGGGATTATGGGCTATGCCAATTATTCAGATTATTTTACTGAGGAAGAAATTGCTTCAAATGAAGCCTCAGTCATTGATGTGGAATTCATGGGTGACTCGGAAGATACCAACTACTAACTAAAAATCCCTATATAAGTGAAGCCCGGCCCACACCTCAATTTCTCATCTATCTCCCAACAATTTTGAAATTACACTTTTGGATTAATTCTCAACTTCTTTTCCCCATTTATGTACCCATCAGATGCAATAAAAAAGATGCAGTAAGATAGAAGCTGCTCTTTCTGAGTGCAAATAGCAGTTTTTGTATACAGCAAAAAGATTTATTTGTGCAGACTTTTGCTGTTGTTCTCTGTACTTATAGCTAGAAAAATTGTTAACATAGGAGGAACCAGCCAAATTGGTCAGGCTGTTAACTTGTAACCACATGATTACAAGTTCAAATGTAGTGACTTATTGACCTTCTTGTTTGAGTTGGTCAGTGATGGACAACATAAACTAATTTACCAGCTGGTTCTTTGTTGGCTAGGTCACGAGGTAAGATTTACTCAAATTACTCCAAAAAATTGTTGATACCAAAAGAAATTGGCTGCTTTCTGTCAAAGGCCATGTAATACTATATATAAACATTCAGTTCAATTCTCTGATGTTTTCATATATATGAAATTGTAGCTAAGCTAGGACACAATTTAAGCATGTGGTTTCTTCTTGTGGAACATAATCTTCAGGCTTTGTTTCAAGATATCAACTTCCCTTTCCCTCCTCAATTCCTGTTGCTCCAATAATGCAATTTTTGCTTCTAATACTTCAATGCATTCTTCCTTGGCTCTAAGCTTCTCTTCCACTCCTCCTCCTTCTTCCTTCCAACATAGCCCTTCCCCTGCCAAAATCAAAATTATAAAAATTAGGAGTAATCTAGCCAGACTTAATAACTACAAGATTACTAGTTCGACTAGGACCCGGTTTGCTATGAATTATGCCAACTTAAGCTGGTTTACTTCCTTGTGTTCCTTTGCCAGCTAAGGTAGACATGACATGATTTATTCAGTGCACACCCTCGAAAAGTGATGATTTCCAGACATACCTGAATTGGTTCTGAGAATGAGATGATCCAGCTCAACCTTGATGGCAAAGTAGAGCTGTTTCCACTTCTCAATGGCTTCATCTCTCCTGGCTTGCTCCTCTCTTATCTGCTGCATCAAATAGCTATCACCCACAGTTTCACCATTATCATCTTCCACATTCTGATTATCTTCTCTTTCATCCACCCTTTTCCTCAGCTTCTTCACCTCTTCCCTCAGCTTCTTCCTCTCCTTGTTCCACTCTGCCTCTTTGAAAGCAAACACCATCATCTCTTGCTCGTACAGCTGGCTCTCGTTCTCCCTCATGCACATTATCTCAGACACCTCGCTCTGAAGAACCCTCACCTTGTACTTTAGCCCTTCCACAACCTTGTCACTGGGAAACCTCTTTTCCTTGGTTTGAACACCCCCCATTCTCTCTCTGATCCGATCAAACCAAAAGTCTGAAACTTTTACAAGACAGTGTACAGGGGAATTATTGATTTGTTGGGATTTGAAAAAAAAAAAGGGTGGCTACAGGAAAAGATGCCCAGTAGTCATGACTTATATATATGTCTGTTTTGTTATTGGGGCCTGGCATTAATTGAATTATTAATGCGAGCGTGAGAGATGCCCGTGAAGAAGGGCGGGACGGGGAAGAGTCATTCGTGATAGCTGAGATGTTGACAGGGCTATTACATTCCAAACTAACATGTAACATCATTCAAAAAAGAAAAGACACAATCCTATCCCATTATAAAGTCATGTGGGACGAGATAAATCACTGTTACGCTCTTATAAAGAGGACTGACCGCTTTTAACGTTTATATATTGGAAGAGCCACAACTATGCACTACCACAAGATTTTTGACCATAAACTTAATATATTGAAAAAAAGGAGACTTGGTGATACATAACATGTTGAATTATATTTGCTGGGGTGGAATGGGGGTGGCCCCGTCAATCTTTGCTCGATACGATGCTTAATTATTCGGAGAACAACATGATGGTTTTCTTGAAATTGCAAGCTTTGTTCGGTGGCAGGTGAGATTACTACTTGCTGGCTGCGTGCGTGCCATTCTTCAACATTTAGGTACGTCCATCTTGAAAATGGAATTGTTAGACAATTAGACCAAACAAACTACTGATCGAAATGAAAGAGTATGGTAAGTGAATTGAAGTGGAAAAGTCAGCATGGTAGTATGGTAGTTCCCATTCTTTCATTATTTTATTTTATTTTAGATAACCTAAAAAATTTACATGCAATATCTAATGACGTGTCCAAGTAAATTTCACTTATAAAAGCTTGCAAACTATCCAAAAGAGACAATTCGTATCATTGTTTCATTATTAGTAACATTGTTATACTTAGTTATTTGTTACACTTTTTATTAAATTAATATATTTTTTATAACCATCATTTAAGCATAAATAGAAGATTAAAATGATCAAATTACCAAATTATCTCATAAATTAAAGTCAATTCGATAAAAAATTGTAACAAAAGACTAAAATATAATGTTGCAATACCAACAAAATCATATCGTAGATAAAGTGTAATAATGACACAATAATCGTAAGATTAAAAGTAAGATTTTCATTCTCTTGTTTATAAATTGCAAATCTTGAATTCAATGTTTACTTTTTTATTTAACTATAATAAAATAATAGATATATTAATTAAAGACACAAACTAAAACAAATCATATCTCGTTAAATATTCTAATAAGCTAGGCTAAAATGTAACAATTACATTTCCTATATATTATAATCATGATATTTCAAGTGTACGTCAATATATTTGATTTGATTAAATCGATAAGAATTATTTATTTTGTTCAAAAATATTTACTTTAATCACGATAATATGTAAAATGAAAATACTTTTTTCTCTTTTATTATATTTTCTTCATGATGTAGCTTTCTTTCATACCATGAATAATTCGTGGATTAAGTTTACAATATAATTATATCAAAATGATTAAAAGTGTCCGGAAAAGAAAAACCTTATCCTAATATATTATTGAGTAAAGAATTGACAAATCATGCAGCTGCACGTGGAAAACGTCATATGCAAAAAGCATTTTTTTTTTTTTTTAACAAAAAGGCAGAACTTTTAGAATACCTATATTTCATTAGATTGTTGATAGGAGGCCTAACCATTTTTGAGTGGCCAATAAACAAATCGATAATAATGACAAATGACAAATATAATCATGTGATATTAGGCTAATAATGCCACCCCAATAATCCAATTATTCTGTCTCATCTATTTATCACACATTAATACAAATAAGCAAAAATTACACTTTTCGTCCCTAAATTATAAAGTAATTGTAAAATTCATCATTGAGGGTTCGTCATGCTCACTTTCGTTCCTAAGTTATCATTGGCGTTGCACTTTTTGTTCATGATGAGTCGTTATACTAAAATTGTAAATTTCGTCCCAAATGTTTTATTAGTAAAGAGACAAAAAGTGTAACGTCAATGATAACTACTTAGGAACGAAAAGTGAGTATGACCAACACTTAGAGACGAACTCTACAGTTACCCCATAACTTATGGACGAATTTTACAATTACCCTATAATTTAGGGATGAAAAATGCAATTTTTCTTACAAATAATCAATCAACAACCAACTTGCATTAAAAAGGATTACAATATATATAATATATAAATTTAAAAATTAAAATTACTTTCAATGAAATTATTATTTTTTTTACCTTACATTAAGTGGATTGTATTACTGTTTTTGAGCCATATAGCAGTATTGCACTATTGCCAGTATACCCGGCTCTTGCATTATTAACGTTGTACTTTTTACACATTATTCACGATGTTGTACCATTGCATGATTAGGTTGGGCTGACGAATCTTTTTGATTTTGTTTTTGTTTTTGTTTTTTCATATCTTTTTCTCTTTACAATTGTTCATATTTCATCTATGGGCCATTCTGATCTTATGGGTCTGCAATTGGTTTGGGAAAAATGTTTTTTTCTCGAATTTTGGTAGAAAGCGATTTTAAGTTGATGATTATTTAAGTGGTTGAGGGGTGTTGAAGGAGGTGAAGGATTGAGAGGCATTATTGTGAGTAATTTGTTGATTTCTTGCAAGACAACAGTGAGAAGTGTGGTTATTATTTGATGCCCCCATTCATATCTTCAGTAGATTCTCCAAGAGAATTATATTTGCATTATTGTTTTGCCCATGAGAAAGTGGGTTTCTCTTTGTAGTGTGCTCTCCATTTAGTTGATAAAAAAGCTTTAGTTTGTTCATTTTCATCTTATGTTTGTTAATACATACAAATTTTTAAACAAATTTATGAGTCTAATTTAATCAAAGATAACTTTGTTTTTTTTGTTTTTTTTGTTTTTCCTACTCAATCAGACAAAAACTTATTAAAAAAACTCATTGTTAGAGTTGCTCTAACAGGCGCACCGCAGCCCAAACACACATGATAATTTATACTAAGTATTAAACCCATTGGCAGGGCCCGCAGCAATTCACGCGTTGGATGCGTTAAATTGAATCACATGCAGTCCACAAATCTTGAGACCACTTACTCCCACAAAACAAAGTATCATCACAACTCACAAAGGTGCCTATTCCTCTTTAGGTGACATGACAGAGTAACAGAGACTGTCTTATTCCTCCGCCCATCTTCTGCTCACTAATTTTTGGGGGAAATAACAGAAATATGAATGCATGACATTCTATTGACAAAATTGTAAACGAATCTAATAATTGACAAAAATGTAAAAAACTCAATTATCAAATGCCTTCTTTGTCAGAATTGGTCAAACACAAAACTCCTTCTCCGACGAAGGAGAAGCCAGCGATGGTTGCTGGCTTCTCCAGCGAAGGAGAACCCTTCTCCTTCGCTGGAGAAGCGATGGTTCTCCTTCGTTGGAGAAGCCAGCAACCATCGTTGGCTTCTCCTTCGTCGGAGAAGCGGGCGACCATATCACCGGAGACCATAAAAAAAAAAAATAAATAAAATTTAACGTAAGTGGACTTGCGTTTTTCGAAAAAAAGTCTCATCACTTGCGTTTTGTGTTTGACCAATTTTGACAAAGAACGCATTTAGGAACTGAATTTTTTACATTTTTGTCAATTATTAGATTCGTTCACAATTTTATCAATAGAATGCTATGCATTTAAAGACGGTGGTGGGTGTTTTATTGTAATGCCGCCATCTTAAGGTTTTTGATAAAATTCCTCAGTTTTAATTTGTTGCCCATTTAAGAAGAGAATTGAACGAAGCCATCAAAGACTTTCGCGTTGAAATGCATGTTGCCATGCAATATTCATGGATAGTGTTATATATAATAACATTGTTATTATATTAAACCAAATAAAATTGTCATGAAGTGGTGGTTAGTGGAGTAGTGACACTTGAAGTGGGTTTATAGATTAGTTTGTGGTTGTTAAATAAAGTTAATGGAATAGTGACATATTATTAGGACAATTTACGAATTTAAATTCACTAGAAATAGAGTACATGCATTGTTTCCATTTTAATGGACGCTCTTCAAAGTGCGGAGATGCTCTCCAAGGTGAAAGATGAGGTTAGATGACATATGAGTTATTTTGTAAAAGTGACAGTTTTAATCCATTATTAATTATACCTAAATTGTAGATTTAGTTCAAAAATTTTCTCTTTAATTATGTTAAAAGTAGGTTAATTTTAAGTAGCAATTTCAATCCATTACTTATAGATTTTGTTAATATTAACAATTTATTTTGAATTTTCAAATTAATTATTAAATGACATATGAGTTATTTTGTAAAATTTTCTCCAATTCCCTCAATGAATCTTCATATATACACTAGTCTTACATCAAATTAAAGCCCTTGATTACTAAATACTTGTATGTCTTGATTAAAGAGAAATATGAAAAACAAAAATGATAAGCAATAAGAGATTACTTTGAATTGAAGATACACCGAATTATAGGTTTAATTTGCTAGTTTATTATAATTTTTCCTTTTGTTGTAACTTGTATGTAATTACTATTTTTGATATCTCATTGCATGCATAATGCGTTAATACCTTAATTAGTAGGTAATATATGCAACTTATCTATTTTAATATATTTTAAAAGGGAAAATGATGAAATATGTCGTTGAATTTTATATGAAAAATAATAAGATTCATAAATTGTTAAAACTTACAATTAAACACTCTAACTTATCATTTTGGTGTATATGAAGCCAATAGCTGTTTATTCACCTAGAATAACTGGTCATTCAAGTTCGGGTGATGAAATCAGTGACCGATGAGCGATCGCTGGTCGTTATTATCAATGAGGAAAGCGACTAGTTAGTCACCTTTTTTGGTGAACGATAGCGACATTGTTATCAACGACAGCTAATGGTGGTGTTCAATTGCGATTGATGGCAGTTATCATGTTATGTCATCGTAATTTTACTCGTAAATTATTGATTACTGATAAACAATACTTATTTTAACTAAGTTTAATAAATTAAAGTGATTAAGTAAAACTTTCTAAAATTTAAGGTTCTAATGATTTTTTTAAAAATAAAATTTAAAGGCTTATTTAATCATTTTCTATTTCAATTAAAGTGATGAAAGGGGGCAATTAAAAGGAAAAAAAAATAGAGTAGAAATGAAGTTGCACATGTAAACAAAGTGGAAAGCACCAAATTAACCCAACAGACTAACGGTAGATCGTACCCGAAAATCGCAAATCGCAAATCGCAAATAGAAGCAACAGCGGGCAAGGGACAAATTGGGAAAACAAAAATTAACCACCTCTTGCAAACACACAGAGAGAACGGAAATTAATCCCAAACAAACAAACCACGCCCATTCCAGACAGAGAGAAGAAGAACATCGGCGCCATTTTTGCCATCGCCATCGAGGCACGGCACATACACAGGCGAATTGAAATCGCAGGAGAAGGGAAGGGAAGGGAAATGTTGCAGAGGCTTTTGATCTCTTTAGGGAGAGAAGAACATATAATAATCATATTAAATTTGAAAGTCTGGCATTGTAGCACCTGAAAATTAAAGCTTCTACCTGCATGTGATCACTCTATCGCCCTCTCTCCATAGAGACCAACAGAATGAGCTGCATTACCAATATAAATACACCTACATTGGAACCAGAATCTCTAGGATGATCGAGTTTCCCCGCATTGGGGTTCTGAAGCAAAATCGATCAAGGGTCTTCTAGGTTGCTCTGAATTTATTAAAACAAAAAAAAAATGGTATGAGCTTTCTTCAAAATTTTCACGCGTATTTTCTACTTCTTCTTTCCTGGCATTATTTTGTAAATATATAATAATCTGATGATTTATTGGGGACGTCAATAATGCAGTTGTAAGTCTGGCATGGTTTATACTTGAATTTTAGTTTTTGGACTATTTGGATATGCATGTCATGCCAATTGTGTGTAAGAGTACTGTATCATATCGTAGAAATTACATATTGGTTCGGATCAGACTTTGAAATTGATGGTAAATATGCTTCGTTAACTGTATTTTGACAGTTTGATTTCTACCGATTAAGTGTTTAGCTGCCAATAATATATAGGAATATATTTTGCAACTTTTTGAAGGATGAAAGCCCCTCTGTACTATTATGGAATTGCTGGTGAACAATGAAGATGGCTTGCTTTCTCTTATTTACGTTTTACCATGCATTTTTTTTTTGTCTAGTTAAGAACCAATTCTAGTGCTGCACTCAATCTTTTACTAGTAGACTTCACAGGTTTATAATGCATAATTTTTATTAATCATATATGCATTAAGTATATAATTTTTTTTAATATACGTTCTTTTTTAAACTAATGATATGCTGATATGCCCTCTAAATATAGGATCTCAGTGTATATGTTGTGTAAAATTTAAAGCAAAACCTGTATAGTTCATAATAGAATTGACACGTATTTGCTACAAGATATGAAGGCAACAGTGGAGGAAGCTAATGAGGGCAAGTAAAGGAGATAGATTTGAGTGTTTAGATAACAATTTAAGTAAAACCTGTACACTTCATGACTTTCCAATCAGGTCCTACCAGTATTTCTCTCTCTTATTTCTTCATTTTTATATTCTGTTTGCATTAAGATTTCTGCCATGTGTGTGTGTGTATGTGTGTGTGTGTGTGTTTTTTTTTTTTTTTTTTTTTTTTTTTAATTTTAATTTTATAATTTTAATATAATATGATTTATTGGTACATCAATTATTAATCCTCTCTTTCAGTCTTTGCTATGTGAAAAAAAAATTATTTCCTGAAAAATATTCAAGATTACCATGTAATATATTTTTTATTGCTTCTGGATATGCTTGTCAATTTTTGTTTAGCATTTTTATTAAAAATTTCGTTCCAAGCCCAAAATTTGTTTAGTTATTTGAGTACTTTCATTGTGTTAAAAGTCCCACATTGAAAAATAAGAGAGAAACATATGTATTTATAAGGTCATGTGTTGGACTAACTAATTGATTAGATTCAGTCTTTTAATGTGGTTTGGCCCATGTGCTAACATGGTATCTGAGCTTGTTTAGTCCACTTTGTGTTCACCTCGGTTATCTACCCATTTTCTTTACAGAAATGATGCAATTCAGTCGTGCCAACCATTTCTTTAACAATAAATTTTATTTACATACCACATAATTGAATTGACTGTGCATTCATTACTTTACATATATCTTTTTCATACTATTGTATGTTCTGTGCAGACTTCTTTGGCCTCTATTGTGGTTGGATCTCAAGTTTGGGTTGAGGATCCTGATATAGCTTGGAATGAGGGGCATGTTTTGGAAGTCAAGGGTGAGGAGATTAAAGTAAAATGTACCTCAGGGAAGACGGTAATCACTTGCTTTCTGGATTTTTTATATCTTTTCTTTTGAAAAAATGAAGTTCTAATGCTTTAATAAAATAATGTATATTTTTTTTCCCTAGAGACTTGAGTTCTTTTTGTTCTCTTCTCTTCTATATTGTTGTGATTTATGTAGCAGATGTCAGAAGTGAAGTATTTTTCTTTGATCATTCAATGCTTTTATCTTGCTTGAGAAGTTCATGGAGATCAGTATCAGTCAATTATGATGTTTTGAAATCTCAGTTATGATATTATAAAACCTCATGATTGCCTTCCCTAATATTTCATAAATGGCCTAATGTTCAATCATCTATGTCTCCTTTGGTAACAATACAAACTACTTTTTGTTAATGTAATGCAAGATATAAAACTGGTTGTGGGTGCTGTTCTATGTGGGATTATTGTGGATTGTCACTATTATTATTATTTACACGTTTTTCTTGAAATTATTCTATATATACACTTATTCTCAGTGTTTCTGCATTTTATACCTTTTTGAGGCACCTGCTTGGTGCTTAAAATAAAATAAATTTGGCTCGTCCAAATTAAAAGCTCATTCATAAGGAAAGAATAGACCTGAAATGAATTCAAATTATCCGCTGCCAATCAAATAGGGAATGCATTTCCACTAATGCTCTAAAGCTAGTATGTTTTCCATATATGAAAATTTTTGGTATGATCATGTTTTTTTGACATGGCATAGATATTTCATATTGAATGTGAAATTTGGCTGTAGGTTGTAGCTAAGGCATCTGGTGTCTACCCAAAAGATACTGAAGCCCCTGAAGCTGGTGTGGATGATATGACAAAACTTGCCTATCTGCATGAACCTGGAGTTTTGGCTAATTTAAAAAGTAGATATACCATGAATGAAATTTACGTAAGTACTCTATTTTGTACCTGTAATGCTTATTGCAATTTATGCATGAAATACAAGTGACTCATGTTTTCTTTGTTGTCATATCTTCATTTGAGTGGTTTATAGAGCTTACATACCCAATTGTTCCCTCAGACTTACACAGGTAACATATTGATCGCTGTGAATCCTTTTAAAAGGTTGCCTAGTCTATATGGAAAAGATGTGATGGAAAAGTATAAAGGAGCTGTATTTGGGGAATTAAGCCCTCATCCTTTTGCTATTGCAGATTCTGCTTACAGGCAAGCAGTCAATTGTCAATTCCTCTACCCATTTTAGCATGCTTTCTGAATTAATGCTTCTGATTGCAGACAGATGGTGAACGATGCGATAAGCCAGTCAATTTTGGTTAGTGGAGAAAGTGGAGCTGGCAAGACCGAAAGCACAAAAAGTCTTATGCAATATCTTGCATATATGGGAGGTAGAGCTGCATCTGAGGGGAGGTCTGTGGAACAGCAAGTCCTTGAGGTGTGTTTTCTCATCTAAATATTGATTCTCTTTATTAATTTGCCATTGTGTTGAGTCATGTTGAAATCATAGTCTGCTAAAAAAGGTTTGATGTTCTTTGTTTGGTAGTCAAATCCAGTTCTTGAAGCATTTGGCAATGCAAAAACAGTGAGAAACAACAATTCAAGGTATGCGGAATTTGCAATTTAAAGTGCTTGTTATTTACAACTTGGAATATGAAAGTTGATATATTATTGCTCCTTTGAGTTCTATCCCCTTTTTATTTGCCTGTTTTAGTCCCTTTGAGATATATTTCTTTGCAAACTTTTAGACTGATTTTTTAGATAGTTAAGAAACTTTTGAGACAATTAGAAGTTTTTATGTAATCTTTTAATATATAGTAATTTTATTTTCATGTATTGAATTTAATCATTCATCAGTAATGAATTTTAAGCAAAATTTGGTCAAACTGACCTAGAAACAGTGTACTGGCCAATTAAAATGGGACAGAGGAGCATTATTTCCCTTATTATTATCATTGTCTTAACTGATCAGAATTTGTTCACCAACATGTACTGGTGGCAGTCGCTTTGGTAAATTTGTTGAGCTTCAGTTTAACAAAAGGGGAAAAATCTCTGGTGCTGCTATCAGAACATATCTGCTGGAACGATCTCGTGTTTGTCAAGTGTCTGATCCTGAAAGAAATTATCACTGCTTCTACATGCTTTGTGCTGCACCGCAAGAGGTAAATTTACTCTAAGTAGATCTACACGTTGAGGTTTTGGAAGTACTCTATTTATATAGATGTCAAATTCTTATAATTTTTTGCCATTTTGACGCGGACACTTCAGTTGAGTTTACATTCAACGCTATGCAAGAAATGAATGTCTTTCATTTGCTTTCAAATCTAATCTATTAATGGCTTTTCCAAAAGTGAGTATTTATTGTGACTGTCTGGACACACCAGATGTGCACTTATAGTTATCAAGATTGAGGGGACAAGAACACAGTATAATCTTTTAGACTATAAATCTTTCTCATAAGGGATGAAGTGCTTTCAAGGGTTTTTCTCTTTTAATTTTAAAATATATATCTTACTCCTTGGGCTTCCTGATGATCTAAATGGGCTGATGGAAACAAATAACCATTTACTATGTTAACTCTGATCTGGGGTCTGTTTGGACTTTGTCTTGCATATGAAAACCAGTAAGTGTCTTGCCCAATTGCTCCACTCTGCTGTTGCTTTCAGATAGCTGTATCCAAGGATTGATGTGTTGGAATGAACAACTTTACTTTGTGTTCCTTAAAAGTGATCACTGGTGATCCTATCAGTTAGTTGGTACTGAAATCTTATAACACTTATCCCCTACTGGGAACTCTGTGTGTGTGTGTGTGTGTGTGTGTTTTTTTGTTTTTTTTTTAAAATTAAATTTAAATGTTATATTTTTCTCACATTTTCTAATAATTGATTTTAGGATGTTGCAAAATACAAATTGACAAATCCTAGGTCATTTCATTATCTGAACCAATCAAACTTCTATGAATTGGAAGGCTTGGATGAATCTAAAGAGTACCTTGCTACTAGGAGGGCTATGGAAGTTGTAGGAATCAATTCTGATGAGCAGGTATTGGCATCTGAACTTAATTCACTATACATGATTTACATACTGATTCTTTAATGATGATACCCATTTGCAGGATGCAATTTTTAGCGTTGTGGCTGCAATACTTCACTTGGGTAATGTTGAGTTTGCAAAGGGAAGTGAGCCTGATTCTTCAGAACCCAAAGATAATCAATCTCGTTTCCATCTTAAGACTGTAGCTGAACTTCTCATGTGAGGTTTCTTTTATCTCTGTTTCTTCAGATATGTATTTTATTCTCCCAAGTGTCCAAAGAACCATTTCATCATATTGAAGTTTCATTTAGGTGTGATGAGAAAGCACTTGAGAGTTCTTTGGTCAAACGCATCATGGTGACTCGCGATGAGAAGATAACAAAATCACTTGATGCACAAGCTGCTGCAATCAATAGAGATGCTCTTGCAAAAACTGTCTATTCTAGACTATTTGATTGGTTGGTTGATGAAATGGATAGATGCTATTGAATCTTCATCAGTATCAAATGCTGTTCACTTAAAACTTCAATTTCTTTCTTACTCAGGCTGGTGGACAAGATAAACAATTCTATTGGCCAAGATCCTGATTCTAACCTTTTAATTGGGATTCTGGATATTTATGGATTTGAGAGTTTCAAGACAAACAGGTGCTTAACCGGTATGCCTTTGTTATCATCATTCACAGAGGTTCAATTCTTGCAGAATACTGCATGAAAACTCTGTTCTTGTCCTGCCTGTGTACATAAGGATCTAGAACTAGTAATTTATGTTTACACACTTACATTGACAAAACTATCCTTTCATTTGTTTAGTTTCTCTATTTCCTCTTAGGTCCTATTTTTGGCATAATGGTAATTTTTTATGCTAATATCTATAGTTTGATACTCTAAGATGATTTTTGTTTTATTCTGTCAATGATACTAATTCTTTCTTGCAGTTTTGAACAATTTTGTATTAATTTGACTAATGAAAAACTGCAGCAACATTTCAACCAGGTTTGTACCTAAGATATATTCTACATGGCCTAGAATTGCTTTCATTGCCTAAACTGCAGATAGACAACAAAAAGACAGTAAACAGAGTGAAGTCTAAAGTATTAATCTGATGCCACACACTTCATTTCCTTTGGCAGCATGTCTTTAAGATGGAGCAAGAAGAGTATACCAAAGAACAAATTGACTGGAGTTATATTGAGTTTGTTGATAACCAAGATATTCTCGACCTCATAGAAAAGGTCAACATATGAATTAATGCCTAACTATTGTTAGATTTTATCGAAGTACTACTTCTTGATCCTATAGTACATGTAATCATATAGATTGCATTGCCAATTCATGTTAGATTTTGTTGAAATATTTTTAGTTACTTAAACTTTCTTGTCTTTTCCATGTGATAACCAAATGTGTGTATGTCATTCATATTGGAAATGACTGGTAATGTTTCCAATTTGCATTGCTTTGGTAAAACAGTATGTCCTTTGTCTGCTTCAATGTGGACTTTTTCCTTTTTGTTGTCATTATAGCACTTACCCCAATACACTGATTTTTCCTCTGAAGAAAATTTAAGTCCAGTGCTGCAAAACTTTTCAAGTATAATGGGAGGAGGAAGGAAAAACTTTAAAAAGAAGTAAATAATAGACTTCCTTATTCCTCGGAGATCAGTGCATGCGCTTCCGATAACCGCTGTCTCCTAAAAACTTGATTTGCTTGTTTTGTCTTTGAAGAGTTCTATTTTTTGGGTGATTGTGATCACACACACATATTGGTTTATTTGCATTAAAACATTCAGAATAAGTTTCATGATCTTTTATGTTAGAGTGCTAAGCTTGTACTTAATATCTTTGGTCATGCACTTGCTGATTTGCATGATCTTTTATGTTAGAATGCTAGGCTTGCACTTATTCTTTATTTCATTTACATGCTGAATTAATGCTCCATATATTTTAATATCTTCAGAAGCCTGGGGGAATCATTGCTCTACTTGATGAGGCCTGGTAACAATGTTTATTGTTATTGAATTATCTTTTTAATCAGTTTCTTCTTTTGAGTGGACTACTAATTATGGTTTTACATTCCAAAATGCCTTAATTCCTTCATGTAGCATGTTCCCAAGGTCAACATATGAGACTTTTGCTGAAAAGCTCTATCAAACCTTCAAAGATCATAAGCGCTTCAGCAAGCCAAAATTAAGACGGACCGACTTCACTATTTGCCATTATGCTGGCGATGTATATATTTCTCATACTTACTAATCCATCATTTATGAAGAAAGAAGTGTTGCTTATTATGTCTGACTCTGGAAAATTTGATGTCTAGGTCACATATCAAACTGAGTTATTTTTGGATAAGAACAAAGATTATGTCGTTCCAGAGCATCAAGCAGTCCTCAGTGCTTCAAGATGTTCCTTTATCTCAAACTTGTTTCCACCCCCAGCTGAAGAAACTTCTAAATCAGCAAAGTTCTCCTCCATTGGTACCAGATTTAAGGTAGGCTTTCAAACATTGATAGGATTTGCTACTGGTCAAACTGGTATTTATGGTTAAGGAAACCTCTGAAAACCATTTTGGAAACCTACTCTAGTTTGATGTTATGAAAATAATACTACCCTGTACATGATGTAGCAACAATTGCAATCATTGCTTGAGACACTCAGTGCCACAGAGCCTCACTACATTCGCTGTGTTAAGCCAAATAATCTTCTAAAGCCAGAAATCTTCGAGAACCCAAATGTACTTCAGCAACTTCGCTGTGGGGTATGCTTTTATAATTCCTAACAATACAAAATGATTATTGTATTTTCAAGCTTGGTCAATGAGTAGTTATATATTTTCAGGGAGTTATGGAGGCAATTAGGATCAGTTGTGCTGGATTCCCCACTCGGAAACCATTTGTTGAATTTGTTAGTCGTTTTCGTGTCCTTGTTCCTGAGCTTATGAAGGGCAGGTATTTTGGTTTCACTAGTAACTGTTCAGTGTCTGAGATTTCTATCTTTTGTTAATAGAACTTTGGATTTTCCTGTTGTATCCTCTTACTTCCTTTCACCACTTCCTCACACAACTCTTTTAATTGATAGTTACAAAGAGGTCGCAATTTGCAAAGACATTGTAGAGAAGGTTGGCCTCAAAGGTTATCAGGTACTGTATTCTTAATTTGTCTTTACTAATGTGGCCTCAGTTGGAAATAAATGGAATGTTGATCACAACTAATTGATTCAGGATGGAAGAGTGTTTTTCCTCCATTATGGTAATAGCAAATTGATATCTCCACCTCAACAAAAAGTTTATGTTGTTGGAGAGAGGCATTCATAATTTTACTATCATTCTCAACATGCCACTCAATGTGGGAATATGTGTCTAACATGTGGACTATTGGACCTTGCTGAAAAGACACACATGGGTGGTGGCCTGGTGGGAACAGGAACTGAACTTAGGAACTGAACCTGCTCTAATACATACTATTAAGATTAAGCTGTTAAAGAGGAGTGACAGTTGTGACTTTATACTGTATATCCAAGTGGCAGTTATTTTGCTATTCAACATTTATGGCTTGTTCTCTGTGTTGACCAAAAGTTCTTGCATATTTAATTGTTCAATTCCATATTTATTCCTTTTACAGTTGGAAGTTAATTATCTCTGTTTTGTTTTCATTTGAACTGTTAGCTATTTATCATGCAACACATTGGAGGAACAATTTATCTGGCAAAAGTAATGTGGTCTAGTAAGCTGGTTTGTCACATCCATCAAATATGATAAGATGTTTACTGCTCATATATCTATTACTGCTTTGAAAATATCTTATTTGTGGCTATTTGAAACATTAAATATGTTAATGAAATACTAGAGCATTCCACACCTAAGGTTATGTATGTATATATGTGAATGTTGATGAGCTTTTTGTTTAGTTTGTGATAACAATGGTTCATTGCAGATTGGAAAAACAAAGGTGTTTCTTAGAGCTGGTCAGATGGCAGAACTAGACTCTCATCGAAACGAGGTCCTTTCAAGATCTGCATGCACTGTTCAGAAAAATGTCCGCAGATATTTTTCCCGCAAAAAGTATATCATATTGCGGGGTTCAGCCATAGGAATCCAAACTGCGTGCAGGGGTTGGTCTAGAACACTCTATCTTGGTTTATTGATTCAATAATATAAGCTTAAAACTTCCTTAACCTAATCATGGAGGTGAAAACAGGTCAACTGGCACGCAACCTCTTTGAATGCAAGAGGAGAGAAGCGGCTTCTCTGATGATCCAAAAGTATGCACGAATGTTTATTGCAAGGAGAGATTATAGAATATTGTGGGCTTCAGCAGTGTCCATCCAGACCCCAATGCGCCGAATGGCTGCTCGTAATGAGTTTAAATATAGAAAAGAAACAAAAGCAGCCATCTTAATTCAGGTACCAAATTTAGCTGAGTTATGGGCAAATAGTAGTTTTGGAAAGATCAACTCGTTCAAGCTCTTACTTCCGTGATAGCCAATTCCAATCACAAATGAATATGACATAGGGGCCATGTTTAGTTTTATGGGATACAATACAATAGGTAAGTTTATCTTATCCATTGGACATAGCAGGTTCTTGGAGACTGGAGTGTCAACCTTTATTATTAATTCTCCTCATTTATTTTCCTTTCTCAAGTGGAATTACTTATTTATCTCTACTCCTATCATGCCGGATTTTGTGACAACCCAACACGATTAATGTGTCACCAAAACGCGAAACACGTATGATTTATGTTAAGTTTATGTCATTTAGTTATACTGAAACTTATATATTAAAGCTTGATCTTTGACTACTGTTCCAACTAATGGTTTCCAAATATTATGTAAACCCTTAGCTTGATGTTTTGACCTGCCCAACATACAGCCCTAATTCTTTCCTGTAAAAACTGGAACTTATTAACTGTGAAATATTTGTACTTGGTATACCTATGCAAGCTGTTCAAGTTTTTCTATCTTACAAATTGCCTATTTTTATACTTTCCACTTCCAATACTTGCATAAGAGCAAACCATCTTAGACTCAATAGTTACTTTCAAAATCAATTCATGGTCTTCTAAATTAAACTCCAGACCCATGTAAGGTATGATCTGTCTATCATACTCTAAAAAATCTCGTGTGCATCTTTGTGTTTAACTGAATTTAATGATATTGATCTGAGATATTAAATTTGATTCCAGAGACATTGTCGTGGACACTTGTCACGCCTGTCTTATAAGAGGGTGCAGAAGGCTGCGCTTGCTGTACAATGTGTGTGCAGGGTTACATTTGCCCAAAATGAACTACGCAGGCATAAACTGGTGAGAACTCATTTTTCTAGTTGGCTTCTGTTTCTCTTTAAGCACTGCTACTGCAGGCAAGCTACTCTGCCTGTTTTTATCAGTTTTGCATACAACATCATTCTCCCCATTTTTCACCTAAAATGCCTCAGAGTAGTTAGTAATTTTAAGTATGTTTAGACTATGTTATAAATGGATTTAGAACAATGGATAATGTCTCACCAAAAAAAAAAAAGAACAATGGATAATGTTTATTTACAAGGGTTACTTTCTCTGCTAACTTAGGTAGTCTGGAGATTACTGACCAAAACTGATTCATAATCATCTGTTTGTTGCCTTAGGACTATTAATCGTTGTAGGCAACATTTTTAGATTTCTATTTTTGTGGGTCAGTTAATACTACTGCCAATGCCTGCTTGGTTCATTTTGCCAGCGATTTTATTCAAGAAGATCCAGTATTACCTTTGTCTCACTTCATTTTTTTCATAAATTTAGAAGGTCAGCTTTTGTCAAAAGTTATTCAAATTTATCATGTAGTCACGAGGATTAGAAAGCATGGAGACATGTACAATATCAATTGGCACTACTTGTCACCATTGTCTTGCATTCTTGCAAACAAACTGGTGAATATGTCTAAAGGAAATGGATAAGTCTAAAGAAAATCCAGTATTGTGATGCAATAAAATTTGAATTTCTATGAAAAGCAATATCAAATTTGATGAATTTTTCAGCACCGTGAAAAATGTTTTTAAATCTTTGCCTTGATGGAATTTGTTTATGATTTCTATAGGATATCTGTTGACTGTCTTGATTTTTCTTGTCTGTGTCAGGCAGCAAAAGAAGCAGGTAATCTGCAAAAAAATGTTGAAGAGCTAACTGAGCAATTGAAAATGGAGAAGCGCCTGAAGGTAAGTATGATTCCTTAATGATAGAAATGATGTTAGCCTTCTATCCGAGTTTCTTCACATTTTGAAGCTATTCTGTACAAGGCCAATGCTTGTTTTCTTTAATGTTTTCCCCTATCCTTCAGTCTTTACCTGGAATGGGACAAATAATTACATTTCTGTAACATGGTTTACCAAATTTTTAGTTTCATGTTAAAGTTACATCCATGTGACAGTTCACGACATTTCTTCAGATAATAGGTTATATAGACTAGAGAGAAGAATGATCTGCACTCAGAATATCTGAATGGAACAGAAAATTCTGCCTATGCTACTGAATTGAAATGCTTGAAACATCATAACTGCTATGAAGTCTCAGTAAATTTGGTTATCCGATTATACATTCATGATCTTTGTGATAACCTGAAGGAAAAATGAAAGAAAATATGATCACCTTGCTTCTACTTTCCAATTATGGTTTGTTTGTTTGTTTGTTTGTTTGTTTATTTTTTTTTTTAATTTTTTTTTATTATCATTCTAAAGTCTGGATAATTTTCTTATAGCTTGAAATGGAGGAAGCCAAAAACCAGGAAATTTCTAAACTACGGTCTGCTTTAGAAGAAATGGAGGAAGCCAAAACCCAGGAAATTTCTAAACTACAGTCTGCTTTAAAAGAAATGGAGGAAGCCAAAACCCAGGAAATTTCTAAACGACAAGAAATAGAGGAAGCCAAAACCCAGGAAATTTCTAAACTACAAGAAATGGAGGAAGCCAAAACCCAGGAAATTTCTAAACTACGGTCTAGTTTAGAAGAAATGCGGCTTCGGTTTGAAGAAGTTAAACAATTTCCCACAGACATTGGAAAGACTGCTACTGTGGAGGAAGCCAGAACCGTGGAAAATGCAAACCTACAGTCAACAGAAAAGATTGATGAGCAGATGATTGCAAACCTACAGTCAGCAGAAAAGATTGATGAGCAGATGATTGCAAACCTACAGTCAGAAGAAAGGATCGTCATTAATC
Organism: Ipomoea trifida; assembly: GCA_003576665.1. Classification (NCBI taxonomy): domain Eukaryota; kingdom Viridiplantae; phylum Streptophyta; class Magnoliopsida; order Solanales; family Convolvulaceae; genus Ipomoea; species Ipomoea trifida. The sequence continues at coordinate 25,985,622 of CP025644.1, forward strand.
CTGATGATCCTGAAGCGATCAATAAGCTTACTGATGAAAATGCAAAGCTTAAGGTGAAGTTGTGAGTTTTTCATGTATGCCTTGTGTTCTTGAAAGAGATGTTGGCTTGCTAAGATCCATATTGCATGCATGTCTGCCACTACCGCCATAATCTGTTCATTCTTATGTGTGTAGGCTTTACTTACCTCACTGGGGAAGAAACTTGATGATGCAAACAAACTTAGTGAAGAGCGGTTGAAGCAGGGTATGGAGGCAGAGTCCAAAGTAATTGAGCTAAAGACCGAAATGCAGAGGTTGAGACTTGTCTATTCATCAATATACAACTCAGCCTAAATTAACTGAAAACAACTATACTCAAGATTTTTTATTTATTTATTTATTTTTCATTTTGATGTACGATCTTTGAATCTTATACCTCATTATCATCTGAGTTCGGTGAAGCTGGAGCATCATATTCACTTTTTTTTTGGCTTTGCATCTTATGTCAGGGTTAATGAGAGAAATTCTGATTTGGAAACTGAATCCCAAATACTTCGACAACAAGCATTGTTGAATTCAGGAGGGTCCAGAAGAATGTCTGGACATCTTTCATCAACCCCTGAGGTCATGATGCCACAAATCTTTTATTTTTGGGTTTCTCTTTGAGATGCTTCTTACTAATCTTTTATTTTCTGTTGCAGCTTTCAGAGAATGGTGATCAAGTGAGTGAAAACATGCAGCTACTTGCTTCTTTTTATCATGCATTGTATAACGATTGCTTAATCTGGGATGATTAATGTTTGAAGATGATCTATATAGGAAGATGAAAATGTGTCACCCAAGGAACTCGGCACAGATCCTGATAGGCTGTTGAGCAGATCCCAAAATGAGAGGCAGCGGGTCAGTTTGTTATTAGAACATGAATTATCTGATAATAATGAACTTATTTCTTTCTGATAAGCAGTAAGTGTTTTACTTACAACTTGATTTATTTTTATAAATTTCAACTATGTACCATAAATAAATTGCTCGCACTTAGTTCAATTATTAGATCCCAGAGTCGCTCTTTGAAATTACACTATGTGTAGGACCTTAGAAGAATTCAATCATTTTTGATGATCTTCTACTGGTGTTGGTTGTGACCTCTACAGTTTCACTATTCGGTATAATATAATAGAGAGGATGTAGATAGACATTGCTTTCCCTATCCTATGAAAAGAAACCAATGAAACTATAATAAAGAATCTAACTCTAACCATGAATGATAATTTTCTGTGGTTTTTATTTCTAACATTATGCTCTCTCATCTATGGATATTGAGAAAAGTAGATCAAAACATGGGGAAAACAGTACTACAGTGTCTAAGATAAGTTGCCCCAGATACTGTTGATTGCATTGACATTTCCATGTGAGATTTTTATAATTCCAATGGTTGTGGCATGGATTATTGACCATGGCTGCGCGAGCTGAGAGGAACTACTGCCTCTCCTGGCCTAGAAAACAACAGGACCGACCATCAGCCATAGGTTTCTTTAGTTTGGAGCCAGAGGTTAGCAGAAGTTTATCAGTAGTAAGGGCAAGTTAAAGTCTTCTGGAGCCTAGTGTACTTTACTTTTATTTCTTAATTAAACTGGTGGTAGTATAAATAACAGTAGAGAAAAATGTAGAAGAGAAAACAAATTGTTATTTATCGAAACCTTTCTAAATAGCAATTTTGATCAAGAATTTTTAACTAGAAACTCTACTTGATGGAAATAATGTATGACAGACATTGAATGCATAGATTCTCTATAGATAGCCTTTTGTTTTCAAGGCTTAAACTTAGTTATCATTTTTATTGTAATTCATGCACTCAGCAGTGTTGAGCTTGCGGAAAGAGCTATCTTGTTCATCTTTCCATCTACTTGTGGTTGTGGTAGTGAGGTCTAGTAATGATTACTCAGAAACATAGAAGGAATAAGAATTCAAATAATACCATGAACCCATATACAGTTGATCACTATAACGGTTTTTACCTTTGAATCAAATGTTTATCACATTTGTGCATAGCAATCACTAATCAAAAGAAGGGTGCACCAAGCATAGGGTGCTGGGTTCACTTGTACTGTTGTACAAGAATTGGAAAAGGAATTGCATATTCTTTGGCAAAAAATTAGCCTTGTGGAGGAAGAGGAAAGATAATGTTTTATTCTGTTCATATTTTTGACAGATGAATACAGTGCAGAAATGCTACTTACTTATTTTATGTTCTATCCCACTGTTGCAGGAGAGTGTTGATATTCTTATCAGATGTGTCTCAGGACATATAGGGTTCAGTGAAGGAAAGCCAATTGCCGCATTTACCATATACAAATGCCTTCTCAACTGGAAATCCTTTGAAGCAGAGAAAACTAATGTATTTGACCATCTGATTCAGATGATTGGTTCTTCTATAGAGGTGATTGCCCATACCTTGGATAAATTAGTTATATGGCTATCCTACAATCTGAATGTGATTGTGAGATCTGGTCTATATTTATTATCATCTATTTATGGAAAATGCGCCATAAAAGCCTCCTCCATCATCAAAATACATTGAGAAGTTTGCTCATTGTACATCCAAAGAAAGGAAAAAGTATGACATTATGACTCGCTGCCTGCTCACCTTGTTTTTAACCCTTCATTTTCGTAGAATTTTTATATGGTGTTTGTTTTGCCCATCTAGAGCTTAACAAGTACTACAAATACCAATGTGTGCGTGAGCAAATGTCTATGATGCTGTATGCTTGAACCTTATCTGAGGAGCTCTCCAGACTTATTCCATTCAAAATGTTCAAACTCGAGACTTTGCTTATGTTAAGGGGATCCAAGCTCTTTTTACTTGAATCATAGGTCGTTGATATGCTTGGTAAAAACGTATTATGTGCTTTGCCTGTGATATAAAGAGGGAGAGCACAACTATCTGCCAGCTATACTAGAGCTTGTCTAGTGACAGAGGATACTTATGAATCTTGCCATCTTGCTACTACTACTAATCTTGAAAATGTTTCTTCTCTCAGAATTCCCTGCCAGTTTTACTCCTAAAGTTTTCCTGTTTAAATATATCTTTGGAAAAAATTAAAATAAATCTTAAGATAAAGTCTGCTTTTTAATGTGCTTGTTTTCTTGTAATGTCATTCACAGGATGAGACAAACAACAGTCACATAGCATATTGGATGTCAAACACATCTATGCTAATGTTTCTACTTCAACAGACACTAAAGGCTACTGCTTCATCTCCACTTCAAGCTTCCCAACCAACATCCTTTTTAGGAAGGATGTTTAGGTCATCTTTTACTGCATCCAGCCTCTCAATTCGTGGGCTTGATGGTATCCGACTGGTTGAAGCAAAGTATCCTGCTTTGCTGTTCAAGCAACAGCTCACTGCCTATGTAGAGAAGATTTATGGAATCCTTAGAGATAACATGAAAAGGAACCTTTTGCCTATACTTTATTCATGTGTCCAGGTATCAAATTTTCCTTTTTAAAGTTGGCTTATGTGACACACACTTCTACATTAGGTTTTTTTGTAGGAAAAAAAACTAGTATGATTGTTCTCATTGATTAAAGAGTTATTTATAGGTAATGCAATAGATATCACCGATAAAGTATACCAAATTATTAGCAAAGTATATGCTGAAATCAAACTTCAAAAATAACAAACTACATCCCTAATATTTGTAAAGAGCAATAATTCAAATTCAAAATTAGTAGCTAAAAATCATATCAAAGTAGAAGATCTAATCTAAAGAATACACATTTCAACATTCCTTGATTCTTTTTATGTAAGCTCCCATATTCCTCCTCAATTGCTCAAACCTTGACTTAGGTAGTGATTTTGTTAAAATATCAGCCAATTGCTTCAGTTTTGCAAGGCAAAAGAATCTTCCTGTTATTCTGGACTTCCAAAGCATGCGATTTTATTTTGAAATGCTTGGTCCTGCCATAGAAACTGGAGTATTTGAAATTGAGAATGCAGTTTGGTTATCAACAAAAATCTCAGTTGTTTCTCTTTAAATGAAATTCAAATCTGTCAATGACTTTCTCAACCAAATTGCTTGATTCACTGAAGCACTCTAAGTAGTGTATTTCATACTCCATAAGTAATAGTTCCTTGAACAAATCTATGCACTTTGTTTGCAGCCCTGAAATGAATTTCACGTGCACACTATATAGATATTGAAGTAAACTCACAGAGCACATGATATAGGTCTTGTTGCTATCAAGTACATCAATCGCACCACAAGGTTTCTGTATGTCTTGTCATCTATCTTTTCAGTTCCATCTTCTCATAAAGAGCATATTCACTCCAACTCTTTCAGAATCTAAGCTACAACAGATAATCATCAATTCTGCTATACCAAGATCTTGTAGCTTGTTTTAGGCAATAGAAAGATTTCTTGAGAAAGTACACGTTATCTTTGCTTCCTTTCACAACAAAATCTTCAGCTTTCTTGATGTAGATTTCTTCCTTTAAGTACCCATTGGGAAATGTAGACTTGAATCAAGTAGAAAAATCTTCCATTCTTGCTAAGTTGCTAATTCAAACAGAAATCTTATGGCATCAAGTCTTGCTACTGGAGCAAATATTTCTGAAAAATAAACACCATTCTTGGTAAAAATGTATTATGTGCTTTGCCTGTGATACCACCTCAGATATCTTCTTTTATTATTATTATTATTATTATTATTATTATTATTATTATTATTATTTTATTTTATTTTTTTAAAAAAATACCTCAGAACATTCTTTTAAAATCATTGACAAGGGGCAGTGTAATACTTCCACTTAAATAAAGTGCTCTCATAGGCCTATCTCGCAGGAAACTTGTGTCATGTTGTATGTATTTATAGGTTAATACAATAGAGATCACTAACAAAATATACCAGATTATAAACAAAATATCTGGTGAAACTTCATTGTTCAAAAATAACAAACTACACCCCTAATATCTTGTAAAGAGCAAGAATTCAAATTCAAAACTAATAACTAAAATCCATGTGAAAACAGAAAATCTAAGCAAGGAGTACATGCTTCCACAGCTTCCTTTTATGAATGAATTGCATAATTCTATTACATTTTTTTTCTCAAATCAACACACTGCAATTAAGAATTTCTAAGCAGAAATACAATCAACACTAACAATTACAATACTCCGAACTAAACGGGGATGGAATACCCTTTATACTAAAATTCTCCATATAGGATTGCTTTTGTTGGGGTTTGAATCCTAAACCTTTAGTCAAGGGTGTCTCACTTGAGTCACCTCTATCATTTTGATCATGGGTTATTGGCAATAAATCTATTATTAGTTAAACAGGATGATAAGTGGAATTTTAAATTTCTCTGTTTTTCTATTTCCATTTCTTCTTCTTCTTTTATTTTTATTGTTATTTTTATCAAGTTTGTTTTCAACACATTGTTTGTTTCTAAATCCAGTACCCCACCTGTGTTTAAAATTTTATTAGGTGTGGCTCTGAGTTGTATACTTGCAAGTGAATATGATTTTTATATAACCAATTTGTCTCTTTCAACCAGGAAACTCTGTGCATGAACTCTATCTATGTGTATCAATTTTCAAATATCTAATATCTTTCTACTCATCGTACTTAGGCACCTCAAAATGAAAACTCTTCAACCAGTCCCTGGCAAAGCATGACTGAGAGCCTTAACAGACTTCTTGACATACTGAAAGGAAATTATGTAAGAAAATGTCCAACTCAAACATTGTGTCTGTTGATGCATATATAAATAAATATATAATGCTACTGAAATTGTTGTTTCAGGTATTTCCATTTTTTATCCAGAATATGTTTGTTCAAATTTTCTCTTACATGGATGTACTGTTATTTAACAGGTAGTGTTTCTATCTTTCAGTTCTATTTCTATATTCAAATGATTATAGCAGGTAACTACAACTCTTCTCCTAACATTATTAAACACTGCTACAGCCTCCTTAGCAAAGATAAATGTACTGTCAAAAATGGGGAATATGTCAAAACTGGGTTAGGTGAAATAGAACGATGGTGTGGGCAGGCAACAGAAGAGGTACTCTAATATAAATGTATTGGTATACCCTAAGCACATATATGATGTCTTTACAGTGTAACAATATCTTGATTTACGTAGTAATGTCAAACATGTTGATGCAGTATGTTGGTTCCTCTTGGGATGACTTAAAACATGTAAGGCAGGCTGTGGGATTCTTGGTATGTTTTCTTGTTTGCTTTATGACAAAGTAGTTTCGATGTTGAACATGATTTCATATTCTTTGATAGAAGACCAAACTTTATGTCATGGGTGGAGTGCTTTGCAACTATGGACTTTAAGACAGTAGCGAGATGACTTTCTTACCAGTCTTCTGACTTAAAAACTGATTTAAAACTTTCAGGTTCTGCAAGACAAAGCAAAGATTAAATACGATGATCTTACAACTGACTTGTGCCCTGTAAGATATTTTATGAATACTCAATGCTTTTCTTGTTTCATTGTACTGGGGTTTGGGGACCTCATCTATCATGAATCCATTGATGCCAGTTGTGGCAAGTAATTGTCTTTCCTTTTTTAAATGCTTAGGATGGGAAGCATTATCTACTACAAACTAGAAATCAGGAGTTGTGATGGTTTATTTTTATTCCATTTTACTTAAAAAACTTTTTTGAGTAGTGTGAGTAAACATAAAACTATTATATCTTAATGTGACATATAATGCAAAGTTATCCAATTACTTGTCCAACTAGTGAAATTAATTATGACAAACCAACAGTCATAAGAGATTAAGGCATCTCGTTTAAGATCATTTTGAACTGAATAATTCAACTGAAATCAGAGTTCAATCAATCTTTCATAATTACTCATCCGGCTTCAGTATAAAGAACTAAAAGAAGATCATGTCCAAGGGGTGATTTGCAGTAACCGAAGTTTTGTTGCTAAACATTTCTGCCCAGAAGTCAATAAAAATTAAGGCAGGCCTAAATGTGTGCCCAGCCCAGCATTTGTAGGACATGGTGTTTGATACGGATGTCATTTGCTTCATAGACTTTTGGTTTTGTGCTTTGAAAGCAGTGTCTAGTATAGATGCATGCACAATTTTGAGTTTTGATTATTCATTCACATTGGCATCTATTTTTCCAGGCTCTGAGTAGTCAACAGCTTTATAGAATATGTACACTTTGCGTAGATGAGAACAATACTCAAGTTGTGTCCCAAGATGTGAGTTTTTCCTTTTCTTTCTCTTTTATCTTCCTCTGAAAATGGATAGTCAGGGAATAAATATAGACCTTGAATTGTAAGAGAATCCAAAATTTTGTATTACATATATATATATATATATGCTACCCCCATTACTGTGGCACTGAAAGAAAGACAACCTTGCATTTTGTAGGTAATTTCAAGAATCAAGTTACTATTAGAGGATTCAGAAGAAGCTGACAGTAGCAACTCTTATATGCTGGAAGACAGTTTGAGGTATCATATTAAGAAAGAAGTTTCAATTCGGTGGTTAAATATATGGAAACTGGATCTATATATTGCAGTGTAGTATTGAAGCTAATTAAGGATCTGATCGAATTGCCATATTTCGTTTTCCTGCAGTAGCATCCCCTTCTCAACTGATGGCCTTTACACTTCCCTCAAGGATATTGATTTTACTGGTGTGAAAACTGCTGAAGAACTCAATGAATATGCACTCTTTGAATTTTTAAAAGAGTGATAAGGGCCGCTTCAGTGGTACGGTTTCTTCAGCAATACACTTACTTTTCCCACGTAAATATCAGATCGAAAGATTGTATTAGATGATGAAGGGTTCTGCTTGCATCCAATTGTATATATATATATACTATACACCCACCCTCAGCTCTGATTTTTTTTAAGATCAGATTTTTGAAAAAGCCAAGGAGAAATTAATTATTACACCAACAGCATCATATCATATCCACCACCCCAGGCCAGGCCATTACAGATCAGAGTTGTTTACTTTTGAAATTTTGTAAAATTTTAGGTGTAGTAAAGGATATATAGAGAGCATTGTTACTTTGAATTATCCTGCAGCTTAGTACATATATAGAGATTGAACTACCTGTAGCCAATTCATGGCAACATTCTTGATTGTGTTTGTACTGGGGTAAAAGGCAGTCAAAATATAGTATAAAGTTTTTTTTTTCCCATCCAATAAATATTGTTTCTCCAAACTTTAATTTATTTGTCCATTATATAGTATGTATCTACTTCAATTATATTTCAGTATGACATGAATATATGATGTTTTCACAGTGATTACTCGCTAGCATGCATATAGTACTTTTAACTTCAGCTTTATATTTGTCAGTTTGTCACACTTTTGTGCAAATTAAAATATATAAATCAAAGTTAGAAGGTGATTACTCCAAAATAATGATCATGTTTTTTTTTTTTTTTTTTTTAAATTTTAAATTTTGAGGCGTACTACATACAGAACTGGAGATCATCAGATTTATTTTCTCAAAGAATATTAATTATTACACCATCGACATAGAAAGATAGATTCATGATAATGTAAATTATTAGTATACTACATATTCATTTTTAGTGTATTATAAATTCATTTTGATTTACAGTATACTAAAAACAAACATGTATCAAGATATAGTGAACTTATTAAAACTAATATATAATATAGAGTACACTAAAAATGACTATGTTTTAATATAATTTGCCTTAAGTAAATCTCAAGAGTGTGTGATTTTTTAATTTACATTAATGGTGTATTTAATATTTAATTGAGAATGTAATTGTATTCAGTTAATTAACAACACAAATAAAAAAAGAATATTAACTGAATATTTAATTTTTTTTCCCTTTCTGATTAGCTAGAGAGAATATATAGTTGCTCCTTGCCTCCTTGGGGGCAATAAATAATATGTATTTATGTAGGTTTAGGTTTAATTTTCTGATCTATTTGTGTATTTAGATTAAAATTAAATAATGTGTGTTTAGATTGAAACAAGACATTTGGATCATGTGTATTTAGTTTAAAACAATACATCTAATGAATATATAAGTATTTATCCAGGTTTTCAAAAAAAAAAAAAAAGTATTTATCCAAAATAATGTGTACGGTACAAATTGTGTGTATTTAGCTAGCCTAAAACAATGATGGTAAAATGAGTCAATTTAATGCGTATATAGTTTATCACTTATGCGTGGAAAACTTGTGTATATATGATAACAATGAAAGTTACGTTCTATATATATCTACAAAAATGCTACTATATTTTTCATTTAAATATAGATCATATTCATTCAAACCACTTTGGCAAAACTAATATTTCTTTACCTAGCTTCCAGCCTCAAGTGCAACTACTCTAATGCCAATGCATAGTTAGGATCAAATGTTTACCATTATCCCAAAATTATAACTAATATATAAATATATAATAGTGAATGTGAAACTTTATTTCTTTATACTTGCATAGCAGCTGTTGTCACGTTTTAATGATAAAATATAATGTTGGGCTAGGTCCTCCGAACCTCCGTCCAACAACTTTTCTTATATATAGCCATATAGGAGATAGATCAGGCCGGTAAAAATTTACATAATTCAAGTGCAAATGTGCATTCCGCAGCACTATGAAATACATTTTCATACATGCATAGTGCACTCAAGAATATTTGTGACTCTGAAAGTGCCCACACAAAACTACAAATGCATTCGATGATATGTAAAAATACATTAAGATGGTTGTACTAGTACATATCATAGAATGTATAATAATACCTAATAGTGTTGTGGAGTGCTTTCAAAGTTTGAGATAATTACAAAATTACCACCATATATATATATATATATATAGATTTTGGTTCAAATGCGGCCATGCTCTCCCGTGTGGCCGTGCGGTCACACACCACTCAATGTTACGAAATACACCACTCAATGTTAAGAAACACACCACAATGCATATTTGTGTGGTGTGTTTCTTAACATTGAGTGGTGTATTTCGTAACATTGAGTGGTGTGAACCGCACGGCCGCACGGGAAGGCACGGCCACACCTGAACATGACCCTATATATATATATATATATATATATATATTGTTTTAGAACTGCATGTTGATCCTTTAATTTCAAATCCACAACTAGAATGAATTTTTAGTTTTCTTTTCAACATTGGTTTTCACTTGAACATGCTCTGATTGTGTTCGCCACTCGCTATCCAATGATGGGCTAACATCACCTCAATTGTTGGTTTCTCAAGCATATATCTATGTAACCATCCATGATTAGAAAATGAGCAAAATGCAATTGTTAATTAATGAGAATCTCAAATTAATTTCATTGAACTTATTATTATTATATCCAATAATGTCAGGATTAATATAATTAGTACCTAAAATGTAACAAAAATGTTGGTTGATCAAGCAGCACATGCATGGTAGCTTAGAGCTCATCAATTTATTGAGTCTTGTTAAGGCACAACATATATAATTGAACATTATATTATATATATACTGTTGCAGCAACGTACGGTCTTACCAATTAATTAAGGTCATGTGATCACATGAATTCCCATGTTTTCTTCTTCCTCATTCATTTGGTCTTCCTCTTAGTTTACATAGCTTTTGACTTTCCACATGATGTGTATCATTTGTTTACAACATTTCAGTTATTTCAGTTACGGAGCTAGTTGAATGCATACATTAGAATACTATCTATTTAATGTGTATATCTATGGGTATACCACCATAAATGAAGAGTATTATTTTTTGTTAATTGAAGATGTGGTACATACTTAATTAGTAGATCGGATTTTTTGTTTGTTTTTTTTTCCTTACTAGAATTTGTTTCTATCTTTGTTTCAAGCCCAAATTCGAAATCTCTTATTAAGTTAGATGAGATTCATGTCATCTTATCCGTACCCTATGAGCCTTGATTTATTTTTATAAATGTATGTCAAGTAAGTGTCACTAAAGTAAATTTCATAAATGTTATTGAGTGAATTTGCATTTTAAAATAATGAGTATGACTTTAAAGAGCAAATTTCACTTTTAGCCATCAACTATTGTGATTTTGTCATATTTAAATATTCAGATAGTTGTCTCACCTTTAGAGGTGTCTACAATTCAGTGAGCTAGAGGATTAGTCACTTTGTCCGACGATGAATACACTGGGCTACACTAAAAAAAATTTGTGAAATTGTCGTATTTAGTTATGCTTTTTTTTTTGTCACATTACATTTTTACTTTTATTATTTGCTTGCCACAATTAGTCATTCTTTTAAAATTTTGTTATTCCACCATTTAATAAGTATAACTAACATGTAATTTTATCATTCACTTAAAAGAGTTTACAAGAGAATGAGAGAAATTAGATGTTGGAGCATGACGCTTGAATGATAAAATTAATTGTATTGTTAGATGTGTTCTCTTGTTTAAACGTGAAGTGACAAACTGACAAAAAAATTTAAAAGATGGTTAATAATGCTAAGCAAATAAATTAAAAGTCAAAAATGTAATAAAACAAAATTATAATTGATAACTACTAGTGAAATTTACTCGACTTTAATTTTAATATATGAATCATCGTTTAAATTTTAAAGATAAACACAATATAATATTGAAAAGTTAAAGTGGCGTTTCCACATTAATGTGTTTGAATTCGTGTCAAGATTCAAGCTTTTAGGTTCTTTGGATTTAGACAATTTGATTAGGGAACCTGAAAATTAATTGTGATGTGGCACATGAAATCTAGGAACTACTTTGAAATCAATTAAGTTACAAAGATCTAATCTAATCTTAATACAATGAACTCAACTGTCAAAGCATTTAAGAATTGAGCACTCTTACTTAATTGCCCCAACAGTTAATACAAAAACCGTATGCGTCAAAGGTGGTCTCTGTCCCTTAATAACAAATCTTTTTTCTTCTTATTCTTAATCTTATTTCATAATTAAAATCGGAATCAAATTGGGAAATGAATAATACATCTAGAAAAGAGCTTGAAGTGTCTCTAAAATGTCATTTGGATGAACAGTGGTTGGAGCAATAAGATCAAACAGTCTTCCGCCGTTTCAATAATAGAAATTTTAACGGAATTAATATAAGTTTTTTTTTAAAAAAAAAAGACACTGATTGAATAGTTGAAATGCTTTGATCTCACAATTAAAATAATAATTTAACTATTTCAATATCATAGCTCTTTTAAATGCACTTTTGAATTAATCGTTAACACTATGAATAAAAAAGAAATCGGGTTGTGATAGAGATTAAAATTTATATATCACTCTGGAGATGTAAGGGTTAGTTTCAGCTGGTTTCATGTTCGACTTTCCATGGGAGTTACTTATTGATGTTCTTGATTTGAATCGATGAACAACTTAAGTTAACTTACCTTCTTACGATTTTTTTATCAGGTAGGGCGACAAGACGTGTTTAATTTAATTTAAATCATACATTTGTGTGTAGCGGTGGTGTGTTTTTTTTGTAATTACAATTTTAGGTGATGTACCGGCAGGTAAAAGGGAGTGTTCATTCATTAAAATCCTAACTACCGACCTCATTAACTGAATCTCATTATTGGGAAATTAAAACCACCTCAAATAAATGTCCAATAATTTTTCGCGAAATGTGTGCTGACACATGCACCACTTACATATATGCTTACATTATATATAATAATTCCAAGCATATATTATTTAATTGGAATTATATCAAAGTTTAATCACTATTTTATTTTATTGCATATATCTTTTTGAGTGTCCTACCATGACCTACACAATGATTAGGGCATGCAAATGATGATTATTAATTAGATATTTAGATACATACCACTTTCACTTTCTTACATATCAATAATAAATTAAATGAGAGATAGCATCAATAATAATATATAATAATACATTCTTATTACACTAAGGCACAACTCAATTGGCTGATCAATGCAAAATAAGTTGTTAGCTGTCAATCCTGTCATACGTGCCAAATTTTATTCCTATCAAGAACTTACAAAGGAAGGTATGAAATAACTATAAAATGATTTTGTTACGGGTATGTACTAGTATATAAGTATTTGAAAACCATTTGAGACTTGAGACATATCATTTACCTCTTCCGTTAAGTGTCTAACTCTTTAAGGCATGAGTGGTGGGGACTCTCAGGATTAAGGTGTAATCCTAATAGTAGATTTTTATCAGACTTAAGTTACATTATATTGAATATTGTCATCAGGATTAAGGTGCAATCCTAATAATGACATTTATGCTCATCAACTAATGGCAAAAATGTATTGAGCAAAACCATTTAATTTCTTGTTTTTTTAATATATCCATTTTTCTTCAAATCTATCATGCATGTTGGAGAGAAATACATGTAAATAAAACTTTATGTATATATAATAACATTATGATGACAATATTCAATACAAACATCATTGCAAAATATCCCTTCTAATCATATAGCTAGTTTGATTTTTTTTTAAAATAAAAGAATTTGATTTTTTAATTTACAAAATAAATAAATAAATAAATGTTGGCATCGTATATAATAATTAATTAGAAAACAAATATTCTATACTTGATTCTCTAATCACTACCAAGACAAATAAATGATCAAGAAATTAAAAGCCGTTTCCGAACAGCAATCATCATATCTTAGAACAAAATTAAATAAGAATATAATGCTATATATATAATCTTAAATTTAAAAATAACAATAATAATAAAGTGTTTCAAACCTGGGAAGGTCACATATTTAATGTTTGGGTTTGATTCAGAAATGATGTTTCCATGTGAAGTATGTTTGAATTTCAAAGGAGCATTTGCATTTGGTTGCAGTGCTAATTAATTATCAACCAAACATTAAAAAAAAGAAAAAAATGGGATACCTATACTATTCCCCTATATTATCACAGATTTTGGAAGTCAATGCATGCGAGACAAGCTAGTAGTCAATGATTTCTTGGCTTAGTTTTAAGAGGAAAATCTGGGATTTTAATTTTAATGGGAGCTCTCTATAATTGATGGGTTCTACTTAATTGCTTATTATTGGGGCATTATATAATCATAATTATATTAATATATTCATTTTTTTAATCAACAAGACCAAGTTAACGGTAATAAAAAACCATAAACAACCTTTTGTAGGAGGTAAGAAAATTCAATCCTATCTTCAAACTATAGATTGTTTTAGGTTAATATTTAATATTTTAGTATTAACTATTAAAGTATTAAATAGTTTATAATTATCAAGTCTTAAAAAATAAAATATATATATATACAAATTTAAAAAAAAAAAAATACATGGGCGCCTAGGCGCCAATTAATCCCCGCCTAGGCGCCCCTGAGCGCCTAGCGATTTCTTCAACCATGTTTACAAGTGTAGCACAAAAGTAAACTTAAAAAAAAAGAGTTAATACCACAAATAGTCCTCTGACTATTGGGCTAGTACTCCTTTTAGTCCTCGACTTTTAATTCGACCACAAATGGTCCTCTGACTTTTATTTTTGACCACAAATAATCCTTTATTAAAATTTCTGTTAAGTAGGTGTTAAATTTAAGGGTATTATCGTCAAATTGATATATAATGGTGTTAAAATAAAAATGTTTAGAATTTATCACCAACAAGCATAATTGAAACAATTAACAAATATAAATACTCCTAAATAAAAAGACAATACACCTTATTATCGTAATTATGCATACAAAATGAAGATTTAATATTATAGCTATCTGTTTTTAATTTAACCAACAAATTTTTTTTTTTCAAAATCCTTGCCCCATCATTTTCATGGTTGTTCATACATGGCCGATAACTAGTTTTCACTTTTCATTAATCGATCAAATATTTTGTTTGGGACACAACTGAAGGTTGCCACCTTTGAATTAATTAATATAATTAATCAAGTACAAATTACGAACATTAATCATGAATTTTTATTTAATTTATTCATTTATGTGATTTGTCACGTCCATTTTTTGAAAAAAAAAAAATTGTCAAGTCCATTTTGTTTTTATATTTATTAACTTAATGTTTATTAATGTTTGAAATTAATTATGTTGTCATATAATTCTCAAAAAGAAGTAATCATAATAAAATTAATCAATTTGACGATATTACCCCTAGATTTAACACCTATTTAACAGAAATTTTAACAGAGGACTATTTGTGGTTAAAAATGAAAGTCAGAGGACCATTTGTGGTCGAATTGAAAGTCGAGGACTAAAAGAAGTACTAGCTCAATAGTCAGAGGACCATTTGTGGTATTAACTCTAAAAAAAATTATAAAAGTGCACAACAGAAACTATAAATGTGCAAGACATGGGGGTGTTTGGTTATTGACTTATAAGCCAAATTTTAGCTTATTTGACCAAGTTTAGCTGTTTGACCAATTAATAATCTATTTTGAAGTGTTTGGTAAATGGCTTATGAATAAGTAAACGATATTGGATAAAAATAAAAATAAAAAAAAATAACTTTAAAGAGGGTTTTGATTGCGCGTGACTTATTAGTTATTACAACCCTATAACAAATGAGTATGGGTCTTGCTATGCCTAATGCCCCCGGCCGGCCTGTTGATTCATAACCCCTTAGGCAATATATTGTCCACCATGATACCATGCACAAAAAAACAGAAAATTAAAAGTTGGAGGTTTCATGGAAGCCAACGTAACAAGCTAGCTACCTACTTATTATTATAAATTAAATTAAAGAAGCAATGAGAAGAGAAGATTGTGAGGGTATCATCAACTTTTATAACTGGAAAGTGGCAATGCTAGCTAGAAGATCGATCTAGTTGATTCTCACCAAACTGGCCTGCCCAAACAGCTTTAATTTGTGAAGTAGCTAGCTAGCTAGCTAGTAGTATAACAAACCATGGGATTCATGGTATACCATACTAGACATCATCAATGAGTGATGAGAATGTTGGATAATTCTTAACAACCCTTATGCCTCTCCACTTTATTATAAAATATAATATTGATTGCCATTGTCTGTTTTATTTATCACATTTTGAGTTTGCTGACTCCAATTATTCTTGATCAATTTTTCTATGCGGGCACCCGAAAAAGTCTACAATATCATATCGATAGACACGGTATGTCGGTGTCTTTTGCATTGTGTATATACATGGTACTATATATCAATTCTTATTTTTACATACTATATATACTTATAATAATCTCAAAACACATATTATTAACTCGTTGAGTGTAATTCAAGACACTAGTAAACACTACATGATATACATAAGTAAATAACTATATTAGATACAATTTCACACCAGTGTAGATATATAGAAAATTATATATGTGTGTGTGTGTGTATATATATATATATATATATATATAAAATATGGTGTAGCGCACTAAGAATTGAAAGAGATGATATGATGATTGTATTTTGGAATGATAGATGTACACTCTACTTCCAAAGCCATAGGAAAGAAGAATATAAATGATATGATAATAAGAACAAACACAAGCTTCCATTCCTGCATCAAAAGAATACACTGCACGTCCGGCCTGCATGCCTTTAATTTCTTAGCCAACCCCAACCTTAGCTACATGCACATGCAACTCTCCTTCTCCCCATAACCCCCCCTCATTCCATCTGCATGCGTCCTTTGCTTTTTATATTTATATGTATTTTTCTATATGTATCCTAATATTATTTAATTTCTACTATACAAACATAATTTAATTTCTAACCGTTTAATTTCTATCAAATTTTACATATTTAACATAACACCCTGCATTTCATAATTAATTAAGTATAATGTAAAAATTTTCAATCCTAATATAATTATATGCTTGATCCATTAAACAATCCCACAATTATCCAAATGAAATGACGGTCTTTGACAAGTTGTTAGAATTGGAATTATTGGAAATGCCACATTAAACATATATAGAGAAATAAATTTTGTTAGCAAAATGGATGTTATTGTTGGGCGGAAGTCAGTAAAGGGACAAGTCCAGTATGTAATTGGTAATTATGAGGATTGCTGAGCAGAGACTTGAAAGGCCAAGTCTAACACCTAACATGTCTATCGAAAATTAAATCTGACGAGTATAAAGAAATAAAGTTATTTCTTTGTTACTAGCTATAATTTTTGGCGTAGTGGTAACTAATTAAGCAATTGATTCTAAGAAGTAGTATCAGAGTTAGTCACAAGATTGAACAATTATATTGGATGTCCTACTACTTAAAGATGTGTACTTAGTAAACTCTGAGAAAAGCCCGTAGTTGTATGTAAAAGTGAAGTCACCTTGTGATCTTCGTCCGTTATGATCTACAAGGTGATAAAATAACTTAAATTACTATTAAAAAAAAAAATTAGGGTTCCTAGGTAAGGTGCAAGTAACGCTACACCACGTGGGGCTTGGCTCCTATCTTCATGCATCCATATTAATCTTAGAGATCAGACAACCATATATACATTAATCAGCTACACATATCCATGTAATATGATGTGATGAATGAAGCAAATTACTAAAATACTTTTAGAGGTGACAATGCATGGGAGTGAAATAAGTCTTTGGATTTTTATTTAGAAATGCAATTAAAATCATCAAATTAAAAAAGAAAAATCTAAATAAACATTTGAACTTCAAATTAAAGAATAATGCAATTAAACAGTTTACATGCACAGATAATTAATAATTGCTTGTCAAAATTTGATGATGGGGCTAAGTTTTGCTTACTTGTGATCACAAATAATAATAATAACAACAACAACAACAACAACAAATTTTACTTTTAATCATCGACTATTGTGATATTGTCACACTTAATTATACTTTTTAAATTTTGTCTCATTACCGGCCTCCTCAATTTTCATTTGATTTCCATAATCAATATCAATTTAATTAAACTTCTATTATTTCACTAATTAAGAGAGTGAGAGAAATTACATATTAGAAAAATAAATTTAAATAGTGAATTATATGTTAGCCTTCTTTGCCAAACTAACAAATGCAATGATGATTATTATAATGTTGGATGCTTATTGTGATGTAATTTCAAGAGTTTGTTCTATTTGGCATCTTACGTGGCAAGTAATATGCTATTTATTGGCATTGCAATAACAGGTAAAGAAGATTAAATTACTTTTTTAAAAAAAAAAAAAGGTTTGAGAGTCTCTTTGATATTTAAAAATAAAAAATAAAAAATTAAGAGGCTAATTGTATTTTTAAAACATATTATATCTCCTGTGCAGTGAGACAAATGTTACACAATATATATTTTGCCAATCTTAAACCTTGCGTTGAGAGATGAAAGTAGATGAGACATGCAATGATGGAGATGAGAATCGAAGTTAAGGAGATCGAAGTTTGAGGCAGTACAGTGTAGTGTAGGTGCAATGTGCATTCATAATTAATACAAAAACATTCCCGGTACGTTGTTGCATTACATACATGCTCTTCATCATCTTGGGCATACCAAATTAAGTTAGAATTTCCACATATATCTATCAATCTTGGAAATGAAAATTCTCAATCTCACATGCCTCCCAGGCCAAATCCCTTCTACCCATTTACAGATACAAAGGAAGTAATATTGTGGTAGGATACTACATTAACTCTATACAAGGATTAAAAGACTTTGACTTAATCTCTTCTTTCGGTTAAATCCTTGAGGATATTAGAAAATTAGCTAGTGACATTCATTGTATTAGCTTTATGTTTGTTAAACGATATGCGAATACAACGGCTCATAAGTTAGTTAGAGAAGCCTTATTCATTGTTGATCGTAAGGAGTGGTTTGGTCCGGCCCCTTCGTCTATCTCTGATGTAATCTTGTTGGATCTTTCTAATTAAGATTTGCAGTTTGTTTTCAAGAATTATCTTTTTAAAAAAAGCTTTTAGATGATCCCAACTTCAATTTCATCTTACTCCTCCCGTCATGACTTTTAAGTCAGGTGACGAATCAACTGGACTAAGTCCCGATGGGTTAATTTGAGTAATTATTATTTCAAAAGGAATCCGAAAAGAGTAAGATTGAAAGCTATCTTCTTCTTTTTTTAAGAATAAGATTGAAAGCTATCTAAGATGGGAATTATCCGCTCGTCAGATCAAAAATGGAAAATTACAAGAGTGATACCAACGTGCAGGGTATGAAGGTCATGGGAAGATTACTTTAGAAGGACCTGCAAGGAGCTTCCCGCTTTAGACGTGTTGTCTCCCCCTCTACTTGATCCCCCAAATTAAAAAATAAAATAGTATATACTAAAGAGGTGTTTTTTTTTTTTTTTTTGAAAGGGCTAAAGAGGTGTTTGATTGTATCTATTATCAAATTTAAATTTACATTTTATTTTGTTCACTATTTTTTTTAGGAACTTGACTCTCGTATAAAAAATTTGAGACTTAAAGAAAAAAGAAGGGAACACTTGATCATAATTTTCAGTAAAATACACTATAAGTTTCTGATTTCCCTTACAAAGTTTATCAAAATCAATCTCTTTATCTTTTGAAGTATGAACCAGATTAGTTCTTCTCAATAAACAACCAAATAACCAATATTCTTGATCAATAAGTGATAAAGTTCCTACCAAGAATAAAAAAGAATAATCTTCAACTTTATATAACACCAAAATATTATTTATGCTTCTTGATAGGGATAATAATACTAGTACAATCAAGTGTATCTCTACTGAGTTATTCATATATGACCATTACTAACCGGTATATACCATGCCTCCCAACCCCATACGAGACTGACTTATTCACGGGTACACATGTACAATTCCAAATGCTTCTGACCGGCCGGATTGACAGGGAATACTTGTCAAGCCGGTCGATCAACAAGTCTTTGAATTGACTATATATATTATCCCAGGGCACTCCCCAAGTAAAACAAATTTGTCATATAACATCTTGTCATTTCATGTCACCCGTATAGTCTTCATTAAACACTCGGTGTAGCCGCTTTGACAGCCCAACCAGCATCCAACACGTATAAGGCATGCCAATTACTCGACATGTTCGCCTTGCTCTACCTATAAAATGCGCATTAATTGCAATGAAGGGGAGACTTTTGGAATTTCTCTCATTTTGGACCTTTTCGAACACCTTACTATTGTCTATTGTTCTAGGTTCATTATAGCTAACCACTTTGATCAGTCCCGTTGTTCTTTCTTAATCTCACATCTGACTGTATTTTCTCATCCCGATATATTTGTTACATCACTTCTGGTAAGCATATCTGAACATATAAATTTAACCATTTACTATATAAATATCTAAGCAGTTTTTGTATCATTAACTTCCATTTTGTTTCTTGGGATGAAATATGAGGAAAGAAAATATTTTAAAAATTTTTGCTCTCATTTTTCAAGTCACACAGTCATTAAATATTTATTTACTTTAATTATAATTTCTGTCTACTATTAAATAAAGAGTCAATAGTACTCAATAAATAATAATAATAAATCTACTTTTACTAATTAAAACTCATTTCAATTACTGAGTATGTATGATTGCGGTTATGAATCTCTAACCAAACGTCCCTAATAATCGTAATGTACTATATATATGACAATTGGCATACATTACAATACGAGAAAAATTGATAAATTAAACAAAATCTAGCTAATCCAAATTGTCACATGAATCAATAATCAATATGTCATTTAAGTATTGTATTTTATTCTCTTATGTATAATTAGTCATTTTGTTTATCCTTATTTGTTCACTTTTATGATATACATCATTTTTAATAGTTGATGAAAAAATGTAATATTATGACACAATTAATACTAAATTTTTGAGTCATTTCTATTTTTAGTCCTACTGTTATCAGGGAATTGCCAATTTAGTCCATTTCATTAATTTTTGTCACATTGCAACCAGTCTTATTTAGTTCTTGCCACTTTTAGTCCACCGTTAAATTTTTTGTCAAATAACCGTTCAAAACAGGGGTATTTTGGTCTTTTCATGCTTTGATCATCACCTTTACGCTTTGCAGTGATTTTCCTTACACATTTTCATCCAATGAAGAGGTCCGACGAAAACCATGACTTTGTAATGTGGCTTACATGGCTTTCGTCGGACCTCTTCATTGGATGAAAATGTGTAAGGAAAACCACTGCAAAGGGTCAAGGAGATGACCAAAGCATGAAAAGACCAAAAATACCCCTGTTTTGGACGGCCATTTGACAAAAATTGTAACGGTGGACTGAAAGTGGCAAGGACTAAAAAAGACTGGCCGCAATATGGTAAAAATTAATGAAGTTGACTGAAATTGGCAACGCCCCAATACTCTAAATTTTTTTTTTAAAAAAGTAACCCATCAATGACCAGCACGATGTCCCCGAGGGGACATCCGATAAATTCGGAAAATTCAGAGAACCCCGGGGCTACTGAAGAAAAAAAAAAATGACCAGCACGATTGGTTGTATGTACACGCTTTAAATCATATTAAAATGTAAATTTTCATATTTTTATATTAACATCATTAACCATGAACATGAACATGAACATAATTCGTATGTTTTTTTACGAAATGATGATCAGATCAACTACTCCACTAATATAAAACTGTTATTAAAGGACGCCGCTAGTTTAGTGATAACTGACTGCACAATGGGAATTAGCTTCATAAACTACGGAGTTAATTAATCATTTGAATTTTTTTTGAAGGATAATATATTTATTATTTAGAATACAGAACAAGTACAAGTATAGAAGTATAAGATAGAGCAAGTTGATTACATCCCAACAAAGTAATGTTAGTTAATTGTAATTTAGAGGGGAAAAAAACGCAAAACTAAAAGTTACGCCGACAAGAGATTAGTTTATGACTTTTAAGAAAATAACAATCGTTGATCATCTTATTGTTTTCTTCATGCTTTTCCCAAAAAGTCAACTAAGTTAATCATTACTCTTTTCAATAACACACAACTTTTCAGTATCCTACTCCTTTTTAAAAATATTCTTTTAATTTTAATTAGCAAATTAATAGTTTAGCACTTTAGCTCACGAATGAATTCTAAAGAAATAAAAATATTATTTCATAGGAATTAAATAGATAGAGAATATAATAGGAATTACATTATAGGTGTGTAAGTGTTTGGTTTATACAAGAGAACCGGAATCAGAATGGGTATCAAATACTTGGTAATGCATGTTTGGTAATAGGGTGGAATTGGAATGATTATTAATAGTTGGGGGAGAGGATGAGGAAGAGAAATGAAACCCTTATTTTATTAGGGAATGAATTTTGTAATTAATGGGATAATCAAAACACATAGTAGTGTTTTAAATACCTGTCAACCAAACAATAACAATGACTTTGATACTCATTCCTGATAACTAAACCTGTTAACCAAACACACCCTATGTTATTTGGTTTGTTAGAGGAATATGCACTAATGATACGATATTTTAGTATTTAGTTGGTTTAAATAATATCTAAAAAACCCTTTCAAAAAAATAATAATAATATCTAAAAAACATAATTAGTGTGAATGAAGGTTATACCCTTCATTTATATCCGTTTTTTTCGTTAAGTTTTTTTTGTACATTATGCTATAAAAGTTGTACTTTACAATATATTAGACAAACATACCCTACCATTATAACTTCTGTTATCTTTTCCACTATTGTTACCATGCACATGCATCCACTATATATTTTCTTATTTTTCTTCAATAATAATAATATATACACATTATATATTGGAGTTATATGTTATTAGTTATTTCCTAAAATATAAATATAAAATTTATAAAAATATTTTGCATTATTATTATTTACAATAATTTAATTATTTAAAATCTAAATAAATTTAAAATTTTAATATAAAATATTAATATTTGACACATTTTTTGCACATCGCGCATAAGAAAAACTAGTAAATGAAATAAGTTTTCAAAAAAGACGGAAATATTCATCCATGGAATATATAACAACAATAATAATAATTTGCATGTTTTTGTCAATAAAGAAAATGTTTGAAGGAAACTACCACAGTAAATAAAATTTTTAAAAATACATTTATGGTAAAAACGAGGTGTATCGGGTATGTTAAGCGTTTGAATAAGCAAAGAATATACTTAGGCGGTGTTTGTTAAATGGCTATTTAGTGATTGGATTAGAGGATATGATTAGTTGATGACATTAACTGATTATAGAAAGGTGTTTGGTAAATTAGCTAGTTGTTTGGTATAATTTCTTTTCTCAAAAAATTAATTGAAAAAGTTGTTTTGAAAAACATTTTGAATTTTAATATTTTAAAATTACAAAAAGTTGATTAACAAATACTTATATTAGTTTTTTAATCAAGTCAAATACTACCTCCGTCCCGTTTTGTTTGTCTGATTCGGTTAACGAGGCTTGACTGAAGTTATTTTTAATTCAATTTTTCATAATATTAAGTTTAGTATTAGTATATAAAATTTATATATTTAGAAACTACATTAAAAGTACTATTAAACACAAAAAATCAAATTTAAAAATAATTAAAATTACTAAAGAAAATAAACAATAAAGAAAAAGTTGGTTTGACCAATGAATAGTAAACAGGACAGGTAAAATGGGACAGAGGGAGTAGCTAATAGTAGTCAAATAAGTCAAAATTGACTGATAAGCTAACTACTTTACCAAACAGCGCCTATGTTTATTTCATGATAAAAATTAGAAGTTATATTTATATTGGTTTGTTAGTGATTAATTAGTGAAATATTATTGTTGGGGTTGACATTTTAAAGCAATTATTGCTATATATATATATATATATATATATATATATATATATATGAAATGACTTATGAAAAGTTGTTCTGGGATAAAACTAAGAACAAATCTTAATTAGCCGTATGCATTAGATCTAAAAGTGTTAAAAATGCACTTTTAAAGTTGAAGAAAAATTACTAGAATGCCACTGTATTTTTCTCAAATGGATGACGCATATTAGTTCTTAGTGTTCTTCTAAAAACATGTGTGTGTGTGTGTGTAGGAGTAGGTTCAAATGAGTATAACCCCATCCTATAAAATGTGAGAACTCATCTCAGCCATCCATTATGGTTGATCAATGGTTGAGGATTTTAGTTTAAAAAATGCGGAGTTAATTTTTTAATTATTTTAAACTTTTTAAGTTTATAATATTTATAAAATGAACTTTTTCTTTTTTTTCCCCTTATTTTTCAGTAACCTTCAACCAATAATTTACTTAGATTGATAAATCAGATGAGTTATCACTTTTTACATGAGAGCATGTTTCACCCAAACCCTCCCATATAATTTGAGCATGAGGTCGAAATATAGCAATTTGTTATTTCAGCATGTAATAATAATTATCTATAATTGAAGTTATTATGTTTCACATAATGATCATTAAATTGTTGTATGTATTATAATTATAACGTCTATTATATTGATGGTCACAATGCAACGAGGCATGGCTGCATGTAGATAGAACAGAGGAATGTGAAGTGTGCATTAAAGAGAGCAGAGAGTTAATCATATGAAAAGGACAATGAAAACATCATTTTCAAATCCCTAATTACATGTCGCTTACTTATGCCCAAACTCCCCCCTATTTAAACCTCTAAACCCCCTCCACACATTCTGTCAATCTGTCATCATAACAATCTTATATTCATTCTATTCTCCTAAGCCTAACTCTCTGATCGAGAGTTTTCTCAATTTAATTTGCTGCTATTCAAAGATTACTGTTAATTAGATGAATCCTTGTACTCCATTAATGGCTGATTCTGCAGAAAATGATGAGTTCTTTGCAGGGAGATGCACTCTTGTAAATGGCCCTGTCATTGTAGGCGCGGGTCCTTCAGGATTAGCAGTGGCTGCAGGCCTTAAACAGCAAGGGGTGCCCTTCATAATCCTGGAGCGCACAAACTGTATTGCTTCTTTATGGCAAAACCGGACTTATGATCGCCTTAAACTTCATCTTCCCAGGCAATTTTGCGAGCTTCCATATTTCCCATTCCCAAAAGACTTCCCAGAGTACCCTACAAAATGCCAGTTCATCGAGTACCTTGAGTCCTACGCTAAGCGGTTTCAGATCAGCCCAGTATTCAACGAGACAGTGCAGTCCGCTAAGTACGATGAAAGCTGCGGGCTTTGGCGAATCAAGACGGTGTCGGGTGATGATTGTTGTGTGAGTGAGTACATCTGCCGGTGGCTGGTGGCGGCGAGCGGCGAGAACGCCGAGAAAGTCGCGCCGGAGTTTGAGGGGTTAAGGGATTTCGGCGGCCCTGTCATGCATGCTTGTGAGTATAAATCGGGAGAGGATTATGAAGGGAAGCGTGTTCTGGTAATTGGGTGCGGAAATTCCGGCATGGAAGTTTCCCTGGATCTTTGCCACCATAATGCATTCCCATCAATGGTGGTTCGCAGCTCAGTAAGTTCAAATTAAATTAAACCCCACAATTCAGTTGCAAAATTTCTTCATTTTTTGCCATAACTCATCTTCTCATCTCTGCTATTATCACAGGTTCATGTTTTGCCGAGGGAAATTTTGGGGAAATCGACGTTCGAGCTGGCCGTGGCGATGATGAAATGGCTGCCGGTTGGGGTGGTGGACAGGATACTTGTCACCGCCGCAAGAATAATTCTGGGAAACATCGAAAAGTACGGTCTGAAAAGGCCAGAAATTGGTCCTCTGCAGCTGAAGAACAATGAAGGGAAGACCCCTGTGTTGGACATTGGGACACTGCAAAAGATTAGATCTGGGGAAATAAGGATAGTCCCAGGAATCAAGAAGTTTTCGCCTGGAAAAGTGGAGCTTGTTAATGGGGAAATTCTTGAGATAGATTCTGTAATTCTGGCAACTGGGTATTGCAGCAATGTCCCCTCCTGGCTAAAGGTAATATTCTTATTTTTTGAATTTTGTGACAGTTATGGAAGTTGGTTTCTGTTCCCTCTTCCTATCTGCAACACAGTCATCTGTGACTGTTAGGTGGTCTGTCTTTTTTTTTTTCCTTTTTTTTGTGGGGTTTCACCAGAAAAAGATTGAGTCATCCAAGAAAATGGATGTAGTTAGGTAGAAGAGCAGATCAGATCTGATGTGCAATATTTAGGAATGGTGACATTATTGAACAAGGTTAAGGTGGTTGTTAGTTTGATGTCATAACAGAATTTATTTGTTGACAGGAAAATGATTTCTTTTCAAGAGAGGGGTTTCCAAAAAGCCCATTTCCAAACGGGTGGAAAGGCAAATCTGGGCTCTATGCTGTTGGTTTCACAAGGAGAGGTCTCTCTGGTGCTTCTCTGGATGCCATTAGAGTAGCACAAGATATTGGCAAAATCTGGAAACAAGACATTAACCAGAAAAATCAATCTGTTTCTGTTGCAGTTGCATGTCAATGCAGAAGCAAGGCCCATTTTTAGCATTTGATCACACAGCTGCTCTTTCAGGGAACGGGGAATGGTACTTAAGTTGAGATCAAATTTACACTCTGAACTAGTTTTTTCGGGTGAAATTTGGGTATCGGCTTGAGTGTCCGTCAAAACTTCGTTCCTATTGTGTTCATTCTCTTTTCTTTTCCTGTAACCTATTGTGCAAGTGACAAACCATATATACTGACCCCCAGAAAAAAAAAAAAAAAATAATAATTGTACCAAGAGAGAAAATGACAGATAAAACAGAGAGCAGCCCTCTCCAGAAAAGATCTAAACATAGCTTTGGGTATTTTTTGTAGGATGAAGAGGCTTTTCCTTTTCCCAGCATTCCAGTTCCAAGAAATTTTGTACAAAATGTTGAATGATGTGCAATACAAGTATTTTCTCAGTTCTAGGCGAAATGTTGAAATATATCTGTGAAGTTTATACAAAAAATCGATTAAACTTCTAGTTTTTAGAAGTTGCAATTAAGCACATCAGCATGTCATTCTCGTGCATTGGAGCCCAAACATCAATTAATGGCCTATGATAGCACGTCATTAAGATTCCGGCTAGTTTGAAAAAAAAAAAACACACACACACACACACACACCATCGAAGAACGATCACCGATCTCCTTCACCAAAGGAGGTTACCGGTGGTTGCCTTCTTACTATAAGATGGCAACCGAGGTTACCTTCTTTGTCAATGAAGGAGGCAACCAACAATCGCCTCTTTTGAGGAAGAAGGTGACCGGTTGCCTCCTTCATCATCAGTGAATTCAGAAGCGATAGGCGATCGTTCGTAGATTTTTGTTCAAACCAACCCTAATGACCTCCTAATATAAGTTATTAATCTATTTTTGGATTTTGATACGTTAAAATGACACGCTAATATGTTTAATTATAGCTTTTAAAAGTTAAAATCTAATCTGGCCTTTTTTTATATAAAGTTGATAAGTATTTAACATTTTTCTCAAAATGTAAATATCCCCAAGAATTTTTCTTCCTTATATGGTCCACTCAGTCATTAATAGGATTCAAGTGATTGGATGTATCAACAAGATTTGGTCCACTCCCCAACATCCCTATTATATACAATATGGAGGAGACTCTTCTGCTTTTGTTTAACAATAGCCATGGGAACTCTATAAACATACTCCCATGTTGCCCTGCACATGGATAGAGCCCACATCAAGGACAAACATTTTTTCCTAACTACCCTTCAAGTCAAATATGGCTTTTCAAAACTCAATAGTTTGAGGTCAGTTGATAAGTTGTTAATCTAAGCATAATAAGTGTAACATCGAGATTGATCCTCGTATGTATTACATTATTCATTTTATAATCCTATTCATATTTTTTCTGTTTTCATTCTGTGAACCAAACGTCACGCTATCACGGAATGTTTATTCATAGTGTCTACTTTGACTTAAACATGTAGCAATCTAAATTGAGCTCCAATACTGAAGAAAAAGTAGTGCAGGTTTTAATGCCATATGCTAACATGGTAAACAACCTTGAATTCCAAGGAACAACATGAACTGAATGCATGAGGTAGTTCAACCCCAAAACAGTTGACAAGTCTTTTTCATCCACAAATTCCCTTCTCACAAGTCAAAACTGACAACCATTCTTCTCCTCTGCAGCATCCGCAGCTTTGGCTGACCAAAAATATATTACCAAGAAAATCAATGTCTATTTTTGAGTGGCGAGAAAAACTTGTAGTATAGTCATTAATTGAGGGTGTGGATTAGATAACTCAGCCTTATAATCATAGTCGGTAAAGCACCACACAAAGGTAATACATCCTAAGTTGTCCATAATTGGTTATTTCAAACCAAGAAGACCAATAAGGCACTCTCAGTGTGAGTCAAA
This sequence comes from Ipomoea trifida, assembly GCA_003576665.1. Classification (NCBI taxonomy): domain Eukaryota; kingdom Viridiplantae; phylum Streptophyta; class Magnoliopsida; order Solanales; family Convolvulaceae; genus Ipomoea; species Ipomoea trifida. The sequence continues at coordinate 26,013,810 of CP025644.1, forward strand.
CTTGTAACCTAATGGTTACCAAGTCAATAGTCTGTTCAACTTGGTTAGGTTGCCTCTACAAAATCAATATAGAGAGGGGGTCAAGGGAGGCAAGATTTTTCTCATTTCCATGTTAGTTGTATTTTGTACCATCATACATATATTGTACATTGACTTAAGGGTGCTTGGAAACCTGGAAAGTTATTCATGAAAATCATTTTTCGGGTTTTCAGTGTTTGGCTGAGGAGAGGGAAAATAGAAGTCAATAAAAAATAGGAGTGTGGTCAATAAAAAATAGAGGTGATTTTTCGAAAAATGACTCCAACCCCTCCCATTTTTTGGGGAAGTCATTTTCCGCAATGGAGCAGCCAAACACTCTTGCAGCGCTACCACCACTCACCCCC
>CP025644.1:26014322-26052869 GCA_003576665.1 Ipomoea trifida
CCACCACCCCTACCACCACCACCACCACCATTGTATATTTTAAATATTTAAAATTAATAAATTATAAATAATTATGCTCATTTTCCAGAAAATGAACCAGAACAATTTTCTAGAATGCAACCAAACACTAGAAAGGAAAATATATTTTCCAGAAAACATTTTCCATAAGTCATTTTTCTACTTTTCAAACATACCCTAAATAGAATCAACACAATAGAAGCTACTTAATAAAAATATAATGGTTTAGAGAAAAATAATGTGTAATACATAGTGTGGCTACCTAACAGAAAATCTATGTATGTGAATCATTTTTGTATTAGCATATAATANTGTATACATATAATATAGATAGCATCCTAGATTTGCCTGTGTCTGATTGTTTTTTGTTATATATATATATATATAATATATATATATATATATATATATATATATATATATGTGAATAATACATGCAAACAACACACATTGGGTGGGGAAGAATGGGTGAGGGAGTATTTATGAGCTCACGAGGTGTCCAAGGCTGTCTGTGACTGTCATGGTTGCAATTTCTGCAGAAGAATGACATTAATTCATTTCTTTGGATTTTCCACCAGATCCAACATCAACTCAATTTCGCATTTCTTTTTCCTTTTTGTTGGTATAATTTTGGTGAAGAGTAGAGATTATTATAATATGGATCATTGGTCTCAATGACTTACAATAACGTTTATAGATCACTCAGCTAAGGAGACCATTGACAATACAAAAAACTAATGACATTTTGAATATTGACAAAAGAAACTAGCTATAGTCACTATTCGAAGGTATCGGAGTAAAGCCCGCCTTGTCACCCTAGCCGACAAAGAATCACAAAGAGGTAAACGACCTAGGTTACCAGTTTAGAGCAAGAACAACCCGAATGATGTATCATTTACTAAACATACAAAGCGCATTTAAATAAAGAGGATCAAGAAATCAAAAATGTTGATTCAGGTAAAATTGAAGGAAGGGGTCGAGTAAGCTTAAGTATGAGGTCAGGGGAAAACCAATAAAAATATTTAAGATGTCTTTTATCTTTATTGCACATAAATAAATAAAACATATATTTTACTGAAAAGTCCAAGAACAGTGCGGCAATAGACAGCCCATATGAGCTCCCATGCAGGAAAACAACAAATTTGAATTGAACAAAATCTGAGTATCTGCCTTAATGAACGTAACACACAGAGCTAGCTGATATATGTTTGATGATGATCAAGTTGGGTAGTGCAAAAATCGTGTTTGAATTTTGCAGTTGCGCTGCTGGGGTACTTACAGATAGCGACATGGAAGGTAGCCACAGTTGTATTCATGTCCTTTTCCACTGGAACTTCTTAGTTCCTTCTAACCCTGCAGCCTATTACTTAGACATCACTATTACCGAGAGAAGAATACACATGGGCTGGTCACCAACAATATCATCAACTTCTCACACCATTGCCCATCCCTTCCTGCTCACACACACCCTACCATTCACCTCTTAATGCCCACAACATTTACATGGTGGGCACTGCCCCTTCACTATTCACTTCTTGCTTAAATTCTGATTCTCGAGCGCAAGCTTGGAGGGTCAAGTCTAGTATTTCAACATTTCATCAAACAAGCAATTTCTTGCTTAAGTTGTGATTGTTGATATGAGCTGATGCTTGAAGGGGCAAGTCTAGTATCTCAGCATTTGATCTAACAAACAATTCTCTTGCTTAACTTGTGATTTTGAGCTGATGCTTGGAGGGACAAGTCTAGTATCTCAGAGCGTTTAATCAGTTCTTGCTTAACCTGTGATTGTTGAGCGGAAGCTTGGAGGGACAAGCCTAGTATCTCAGCATTATGGAGCAATCCAAATGGGATGTTATTGGATTGTTTTTACCTTCTTAGTTGACATTATCATGTTCCATTGGAATTTATGGTTTTGGATTTAGTCTAGCAATAATCCACAATGGCAAACACATTGCTAGAATTTGTTTTTAGATCAGTTGATATCATGATACAGAAACTTAAGCATTATTGTATCTCCTTCATATTATCAGATTTTATTGCCCACAGAAGTACAGAACACATTCATGGAGTGGTGGGGAAGGTATTGCAAAATTATAGGCAATTCATATGCTTCACCCTTGTCTAAGTTTATGAAACATTGAAACACCAATGTCACAAGTATGCTTAGAAAGTCAACTGGTGCTACAAAATTTGTTTCACAGAAAACCAGTTCTATGCATAAAATGTTATTCAATGGACTATTTTGTAGCAAGGATTCAAAGTGATTCAAACCATCACATCTATCCTCACCTCACCTCACCATCCCAAATGAAATTAAAACACATTTCTTTGAGGTGCTTCTTGTTTCTCAATTCTACATTCTCTGCTTCCTCCATATTTGCAGCATTGCCAAGTCCATGCATCACTCAAGAACAGTAAACGTTCTTTAGCCACGAACCGCATGGATTACCAAACATCTAATTGTTGCAGACTCAAACCCTAGCCTAAAACTCACTTGTCTACCAGAGTTCGAAACTTCACACGTTTTTTAATGCTACCCATCCTATCATATCCAATGCCAATCTTACTATGCATCAGTTTTATTGCTAAATCTGCATTCCCTGCTTTCCTAAGAGCATTTATCAAAACTGTACGAACTCTACCTGGAATTTCTCGACCACGATCAACAATTCCATCAGCTAACTTGCACGCCTCTACAATACGGCCAGCCTTGCACAAAACATTGATCATATCTTCGAAAGCAGTCTCTAGGACAATACCCATTGGTGCCAGCTCATCCAAGATCTTACAAGCTCTCGCCACCTTGCCTGAAAGACAAAGTCCGGTAGAAAGAGCTCTAAATGAAGCAGCTGTTGGAGTTATACCCTTATCAATCATCATATTCCACAATTTTAATGCATCTTCATTTCGGTGATCTTTAAACAAACCACTGATTAATATTGTATATGTATACACAGTCTGATCACACCCTTCTTGTTCCATTCTGTTGAAAAGCATTATGGCTTCATCACTCTTTCCGCTTTTAACTAAGGCATCTATCAGTGCATTATAACAATAAGAATCACGAGGACACCCCTTCTCAGCCATCTCCTCAAAGAGCTTTTCAGCCTCATCTACTCTCCCTGCCTTGCCAAGGCCATCAATTAGACTTGAATAAAACATGGCATTTATAGCTTTATTGTTTTTCTGACAGTATTCAAGCCACTGTAAGGCCTCTTCCAATCTCCCACACTTGGACAAACCATTTGCAATAGCCCCGTATGTAACTTCATCAGGTTCAAGCCCTTCGTCCTTCATTTTGTCAAAAAGCCTCATAGCTGCTTCCAAGTTTGAATTCTTCATGTATGAATCAATCAAGGAAGTATAAATTGCAGCATTAGGTCTACAACCCTTCCTCACCATACTTTCGAAAACAGCATATGCTTCCAAAGACTTACCATCCCTACAAAGTCCTCCAATTACTAAACTATAAGCATGCGATGGAACATCCAACTCGTTCTCCACCATTTCATGATAAAGTCCCAGACAGGAGTCAAAATCACCCTCTGAATAGCATGCCTGGATGAGGGTCATATAAGTAATCTTATCATGTCCCACGTTTCTAACCTCCATATCTCTAAACTTCTCCATTGCTTTCTGAATCTTCCCAATCTTGCAATACCCTTTGATCATTGTATTATAAGTCACAATATCTGGAAGAATTTTCCCGCTTTCCATAACCTCAAACACTTGCTCAGCAGACTCAATAAACATAGAATTCACTAAACCATTCAGCAGAAAATTATAAGTATACAAAGTAGGTTGAATCCCACTCTCTTTCATACATCGCCACACCCACAACAACTCCTCAACCATCCCCACACTTCCAAGACTCCTAACCAAAGAATTAGCTCCCACTAAGTTCATCATAAAATCCCTATCTTTCAACTCCCTAAAAATATCCCTAAGTCTATTTACATCATTACAGGCAGACAAAATTGCTATCAAAGACACATAGCATTCAAAATTATGAGCATACCCCCTTTGCTTACCAGCCCAAGTGAAAAACCTATAAGCAGTATCAGAATTTTCAGAAAGCTGGCCTGACTTCAAGACAAATGCAACAAAATTGGGTGATAACTTGATAAGAAATTTTTTGCAGTAAGTTTTCAAGTTTTCCTCCATGGTGGGTGAATTATCCAAAAGACTCAAAATTTGGGAAACCCATGGAGACGGTTGGAGGTTCTTGTGGTCGGTGATGATATCAGAGAGGTCCGTGAAAGGTTGCACCCATTCTGGTGGAGGGAGCTTTGTGGCGGTAAATACCCATTTTGGGATGGAAGCGAAATGAGAATCCGGGTAGGGTTTCGAGAAATGTGCAGTGAGGAAAGCAGGAAATTTGGATTTTCCATTGCTGTATTTGACGATTGCAGAAATGGTACGAAGGGGTTTTGTGAGGGTTTTTCTCATACTCACGATTGGCGCTGAAATTGCAGTACTACTTCACTACCCGCCCCGGCACCCGGCACCTTTCTTCTTCGGATCCCTCTCGGGCCATCAATCCATCATGAATTCATGATCGCTTACCATCCCAAGAGAAAACAAAGCCTCAATCTTTCCTATTCAATTCTACTTTATACAATTATCCCTGCATATGACGTTTATGTATTTATATGCACAGTGCGAATGGAGAAATTGGGGCTTATTTGAGTAATTAGGGCTTGTGGGGTGAAAGGAATCACACAGCCATAAATGGATTCGGGTTGTTTTTTTTTTTTTTACCAGCTTAAGGATCGGAGATTTGGAACCTTTCTCATAGTTACACGTGCTTTAACAATTTAAACTAAATAATTTAGTTCAACTATTAGATTTTTCATTCAAATTTAACTACAAATTTAAAGATGCATGCAAGACATTATATGTACAACACTGTCCTAAAAGGAGGGTGAAGCATAATTCTAATATTAAAAGGTATAAGTCCGATTGTTATTACTTATTAATACCCGATTCTCATATTAAAAGGTATAAATTCGATCGTTACTAACACTTTCTTGGTTCAATCTTTCACACAAGATCTTTTTAGTATGGTTTACGTCTCCTGCTTGATTTACAGAATTGTAGGGTCTTCAACTCTTCATGCATGCCTATGGCACCCAATATTCACAGTATTGTAACCCTAATTTGGATTCGATCCAGACCGCACCCGCTTGGTTTGAATCAATCAAAACCATGCAAGGTTCTCTGTGGTGGGAGCTGACAATGACATGCCCTAAAGTTTAAATCATTGGCATGGACTCATGGAGGGTTTTCCTGGAAATACTGTGACATGCAAAATTTTACATTATGATATGCAAGCAATTGCATAACAACAATATCCTCAGACTGAGTATGCCGAGAAGTCTGCATACAGCAAAGGCCAAAAGGTCATATTTGAATGATCAACATGGTTTTTGGTACAAACTGCTGTGGCATTGTTCTTTATCAAAATTGTGTCACTTGGATGCATATACAAGATTCAATCACTGCTCAAGCATTCGATCAATTTCACCATTCTGGTTATACATGGAAACGATTCGCTTTGCATACGATGGCATGTGCAGTGCAGCTCTGCATTCATCAAAATCCCAATTGTCAAAAACAGATGGAAATTTTCACCCCCTACCAATATGCATACACTCCATGTTTAATTCTTCATACCTTTCTCTTCCCCAAGCGCGGATGACATACAGATAGTTTCTTATGGTGTGGTAATCCAACGAATACCGGGCAAATTCTAGACCCTTTGGGCCAACCTGAAGCCAAATGGAACTGTTACAAGAGGAATTAAATGTAACTCGTGGGCATAACTGGATGTATGAAAAGATCCTTACGAGGTTTAAGATGAATGCTATCAAGTTGCCAACAAACTTTGGGGCAGGCTTAGCAGGACCTCTTCCTGGAACAATTATAGAAGAAGATGGGACACTAGAAATTGGAGAAAGTGTGAAATTGGATTTGAAACAGCTTTTGTTGGGCAGAGGCCGGTGAAGGGCCAAGTCCAACACCAGTGGCTAGGGGGACTGTTGGGCCGAGGCCTAAAGAGCCAAGTCATTACCCTGCCTCTCGAAAATGTGGAGGTCTAGCTATAGCTTTTAGCGTAGTGGTAAGCACTTGATCCTAACAGCTTTCATGTGCGTAGTATTAGTTATGAAACAATACATACCCAACTTGGCATTGTCATCTGCCTTCACTGTTTCCGTTACAAATGGCCTCCTGTCACCCTGACATAATAAGTAAGTTTGTTAATGGCCGCTACTATAAACAGTTTAGGCAACTTTAGTAGATGAATCATCATGTATTACACTGCTAATCGTAGGAGTCACTTCCAAAAGATGCTCCACAAGGCTAAGCATTTCTTTTCCACGCTCATTTCTGTGTTTGGGATGGGAAAAAATCGTAGCAAATATTTTGTAAGAATACTTGATTACGGGAATTACACGAAAGGGGAAAAAAAACTACAAATATCTTGTATAACTGGAACTATTTTACCTGACAGTAACATACTGTGGGTGTTGTGTCATGCTAATTCCAGCATATTTTGGCACACCCATATAGCCGACCACCAAATCCTGGAAAGCTTATTAAAGATAATATTTGTGTTTTCTTTTATGTAAAAGGAAAATCCCAAAGGGGTAGACTAGGTGGAGAACATAATTGAATATTTATTTCATACAAATATAAGGAGCAAACCGTTTGATTAAGTAGAGAAAACTCACCGCTAAGGCATTTGTGTAGTCAAAACAGCTGTAATCCAGAGAAAGGAGACAATAAAAATATGTTAACTATACAGTTCCAATTTAGTAATTGATTAAAAAAAAAGTGAAATGTAGAACACCAAATTTTGCCAATTTGTGAAAGTAAAAGAAAAATATATAAATTGGAGAAAAATCAAGTGCAATATACCTGTAACAGGATGGTGCAATAACATCAACTAACTCATTTGCTGGTAAACAGAAATAGGGAACCTGCTTTAGTAAAGTATAAAGTTGAATAAAACAGCATTATAGCAAACCATAAACGATTTACAAATGTTGGAACCATGTCACCTCTTCAATGCGACCATCCAAATGTTTCAGGTGGACCTGTCAAATATTGGATTTAGAGTTCAATCAACTATCAAGGGGTTCTTTATAATGAAACCAAAAGCCACAAATTATCATGTTCTCAACTAAGTTGGTAATTCATCAATGCTTAGCACTTAAATATATAAATCCATAATTCAAATTTAGTAGGAGTTCAATTATTTTGTGTGTGCGAGTTTATTTATTTATAGAAGATTGAGCAAGAATGCTTGAAATAATGCAAACTAGCCAATTTCATACCTTGTAGTCTTGCATAAACTCATAATGAAGAACGGTATCCGGTTCATCACTAGCAGCCTTTAAGAACTTATCGAGCCCTTCTCGCGTTCCATTATCCACTATCAACAAAAAGTTGCTTAATTATAGTCGATCTTAGATGTTTTAGTATTTAATGAAGCAAGATGTAGACAATTGTTGCTTGATGGAAAAACTTCAACCCCATTATCAAACAACAAAGAAATGGAGCCATAAGAAATATTCCTTCTTTGTGTGTACTAATCAAATCATCATGGAAGCTTATTAACGGGAAAGAGATTAGATTATAATGGACTGAAGGAAATGTACTTTGGCAATCAAATGCCGCAATGCTGATCCCTCTCGTTTTGTTCACATGTTTGATAGCATATGTTAGAATGAAACGTGTGAATGTGTGATGAAGTTCTAGTGTACAATCAATTCAAAGTAAGTACTCACCACAGTTAGTGCCTAAAACATAAAGTTTTTCCAAACCCAAATAGTGCTCCACCGATCTTAAAGCTGCAGATCAGGAAATTACTCTGCATTATGATAAAGTACAAGTCATGAAAAAGAGAAAACCTGGAAGCGGCAAATGCAGAGCATAATTACAATCAAACCTTGTACTTGGCAACCAACACCACAAAACAGAAGTCGCTTCACACCAGCAGCCTGTGAACAGGAAGGCAATACTATGCACAATATTAGCAAGCCAAGCAGAGAAAGAACGTAGTGGCATACTAAGATAAGTGACGGGAAACACCTCAACTAAAGCAAGAGTATTCAAATTAGGAGACAGTGTTGGCTTGACGCCTTTAGCTGCTAGTACTTCCTCTGGTGTCCTATTTGAGACATGAACCAACACTAATGATATCGAGTAATCATAATTATAAGATGCATTGAAGGTTGAAACCATTTAGCATTTCAGATCTGTCACCTCGCTAAGACAGGTCGAGGAGCAAATCTATCTTCCGGATCACTAGGACAAATAAAGAAGACTACATGAGACTCACATATAATGAACATGAAATTCCTTCAACCATGAATGAAGAGAGAAATATATTAAACTTTTACAAAGTTGAATAAGTGATACCTCTGAACACATACAACAGCTTCCACCATACCAGTTTTCAGCATCTCTATTGCGATTGTTGTCACTATGCCTGTCCACTGAGCTCCTGTATTACACAAAATATTTAAGCCACAAAGTGAATATAGTATCTTTACAGGAAAAATTCAAGAATGTTCCAGGAATTACTTTAGAATTCTAATAACTAATTCCAGATTAGCACTATATGGTATAACATTTAACGAACCATCAGATAGAAAAGTTCACCTTCCAAAGGCTTAGTTTTACGAGCATACAATAATTCCTCATGGACACCCATATAAGTCTCCTCCAATGAATCAACTTTCCTTCCTCTGCCATGTACAACAGGTTCCAAGGCCTGAAAAGTGAAACAGAAATACAGAATGAAAATGGGGTCAACCTTATATGACACATAACGCTAACATGCACATGGAACAGAACAAAATCCATCAAAATAAAATTCCTTCTAATGTATAAAGCTAGCAGGTTTGACTTGAGATAAAGCTTAAAAAGCAGGCAGTTGTTTTTCAACTTTTATACAATCATTTCCTGCAGTTGGTAATTCTAGCTTTTGTAACTGCAGAGACAGGAAAAGGAAATATATGGGCACATTTCTTCTCTTCCCCAAATCTCTCCACTCAATCAAAGTGGCCTCACTCTATAATAGTATAATCTATATACTTTTGAGTACTACTGACTCTGTTACAAAAGCCCCACTAAGACTCAAACCCATGACCTCCCATAGTAACTTCGGGGCAGTAGACCACAAGGTCATTAGCATAATCTATATATGATTACACAGAAAATATGCATAATTCTTTTGGAGAAAGATTTCTTAAAATGAAGCCCAGAAGTAAAAAGAAAAAAAAAATAAAATCAGAGAGAAACTCACCTCAATTCTAGACATGCCATCCCCCAAGAAAGCACAAGCATTTTTTACATGGGCTATGTAATAAGTATCACACAACCCGCAATGGCTGCCAATAAAACCAATAAAATTGCACCAAATTTAAAACACATTAACAAAGTCAAGAACTACAACAAATTGGAAAGTTAACAAAAATGTAAAAATGGCAGAAAGGGTGAGCGAAGGAAAAACCTGCAGTGGTCCTTAGCTGGGTAGGTCCCACCAGGAGGAATGGGTTTGGATCTCTGCCTCCAATCTTCTCTGAGCTTCAATGGTTTTGAGTTTGGGTTTGCTTCTGTTTACAGTACAATCAGAAGAAACGCATACTATAGTATATGTTCAAGAAAGTTGATGCCCATAGATGTATGAATAAGAAGCATGTTAGAGAGAGGAACCTTTAGATGCAGAGACAATAGAGAAGGTGAAAGGCGAAGGAGAGAGCTTTCCAGTGAGAAGAGCCATGGCTTCCACATCAACTGCCAACTGAGAGTTTCACTGCCTTCCAGAATTGTTTTGCGCCACAAAAATAATTTGCCAAATATCTATGATGACACGTCACAGCGTCTGTAGAATAAGCACCTGTTAACGACGTCGTTTTTATTGTTGAACTTTCTGTTGAACGTTGATTTACAAATTGTCTTCTTTGAGTTCTTTCTTTCCCTCGTGATTATACACGAAAATAAATATCATCTGTTATGAATATATTAGTTATATGTAGCCTTTATACGGGAGGTGGTGGGTTTGAGTCTCAGTGCAGGCAATGTTGACTCTTGTGCTTCTATAGGTTGAGAAAGTAGTTATGAACAGATACTGCGTAATAGAGTCAGTAGTATTCAAAAAATTATTTATATGTAGCCATTATTAAGGGTCAAACATGAGAATTATCTTTGCTCCCTTCTCTCCCTAATCTCTCTGCCCTTTCTCTTATTGTTTCTTGCAATTTCCTCCGTTTTACAACATTATGTTCATTTTAATTTATTAATTTATTTGAATTAAAAATATATTTATTATTTTAATTAATTTTTTTAAATTAAAAAAAAAAAAGAAGAATTTATTTGTAACATAAATGTAACCTGTTAATTAATTTAATTGCATAAAAATAAAGAAATGGAGGGTCTAATTAGAACTTTTATTAGTTTAGGGGGCAAATTGCACTTTGACATATAGTTCTATTTAACCTTTATCCTAATAAAATAATATGCACATTTGAAACTCTCTCAAGAACACAATTCGACTCAGTACTAACTACTAACATGAGACACCCAAAAAAATAAAAAATAAAAAAAATCTACCTTACTAGGTTATTGGTTGATATGCTGTCAAAAGCATAAAAATGAATGAAAATAAAATCTGATTCTTCATCAATTGAAAATATATGGGCAAAAAAAAAATTTAATTTAAAAATGGTTCCTCGTATATATGTATTTGGGGTTTGAATACTTGGCCCCAATTTAGCAACAATACTTGTGCAATCTGAGAACACTTTGCTCAGAGTGTCCAATTACTTGTAGTATTAACTTCAATGCCATTTTGCCTCTCTCCATCTTTTTTCTTGTGTTATCACCCAAACCTAGCTTGCTTCTGCATTCATGCTTCAGTTCTCCAGGCCACTATCACCATTGTGGGAAATTTGGGAAATAACAAAAAAAAACACATCATTTGTTGCAAATGAAAAGATAACAAATCTTCTTTCCTTGATTCAAGAAGTAAATTGTCGCCTATAGTACATTTTAACACACTGCATCTGCAATCACTCAACTCTTTCTCTTTGAATCCAATTCATATCCCGCATTCCCACAACTTCTTCATGTATCCAAATGAAATGCGCAACTGAGGTGCTGCGACCTTTATTGCCAAGGAATGATTTTCTCATCATCCAATGTGACTTTGGAAAGAGCTTCCGGGGAAAAAGAATGAGCTGTTGTATGGATCACTGCTAATTACAAACTTTAGACTCCAGCTGCCTACCAAAAATTACAGGGTTGAGATGTCAGGGAGGAGCAAAAACTGATTTCGACAAGGAGCTTTAATGAAACCTTCGTGAAAACTAAAGAAGCTTGCTGGTTCTTCGCTTTGATGGCCCTCCAGGAAATAGCTTCATGATCCATCCCAATACCCTTTCAACCACCTGATTAAAGAGGATATCAGAAACCAAATTCAGAAAGGCTAGTAGTGTACAAGCTTGGGAAAGAATTGGCGCTACAACAATGTTATAACATTGGATAGAAGGGATAGGTGCAACATATGTTACCTCATCACCCTCATCTGCGTACGCGGTGTTCTCATGGAAAGGCCTATCTGGTTGTCTCACTGGAATATTATCAGCTGCCATGCTTTGAGCAGTCAAAAGTTCCAACCTTTGTGTTTGAGCTTCAAGCTTTCTGGTTAACTCCTTGTTTAACTCCTATATCCAGAAATATATATATATATATAAATGTTGAAAAATAAAGAGTTAGGTTTATCTGTAGGGTTGTTTCTGTTTATGAATAGGTGTCAGTTATGGATAGGTACTTACAGTTATGTGTATGTGTATATATATGTACTATGTTTCTTTATTAGAAACTCACAGATAATATAGAATCATATATTTTTTATATCTTCCAAGTACTTGATTCTTCATCTTTGCTTCCGCCTAACTGGCGGGTGGCTGTTATTCTCCACCCGCCAGGCCATTCCATCTTCCAAATTCAACATGGTATCAAAGCCTAATTTCCTAGGGTATTTCAAACATCAAAATTGCATTTTTTCAGTCACATGAACAGTAGTACACATATGTTACTGTTCACGCGAAACCCTAATTTTTCAAATTACTTGCTTTTGGTGAGTTCTTTTGTCAAATTGGTGTCCCTTCTATGGTCTCCGGTGAGCCTGACCCAGCAAGTGGCATCGCCATCTCCTCCGCCACACGCCTCCACGCGACGCCACCGTCGCCGGACTTCCGACCTCACACGCCGGCTCGTGTGGCCTCCTCCGGCAGTATTTTCCGGCGAAACTTTCCAGATATTCTCGTCGGTCTCTGTGTATTTTTCCTTGTGATGTATTTCTCCGGTGAAAATTCTAGATTGTTGTTTTTCCCCTTCTTTGGACATTTTGGTGAAGTTTGAAGGCTTTTTGGGTTTGTTGCCAAACTTCTTTCCGGGGTGTTTTGGTATAACCATATTTGTTTTTCGGTATACCATGTTTATTCCCTAGGGTTTTCAAGTTTGGCACCTTTTTTTTATTTGCGGAAGCATTTTTTGTTATTCACTTATCCTATAAGAGGGTATAAACAACAACCACGTGGTGTTCCCAGTATTCATACTTTATTCTTTTGGGTGTATTTGTCATTACTATGGACTCTACTACATCTCCTTTGTTGCCCATGCTTTGTTTGCTCTGCCGCTCTTGCCGTTCTTGATGGAGATCGTTGATTGGCAAATCCTAGAGTGCTTAGTTGCTGTGAGGGTGTTCGTGTTAATCTTCACCCTTGGTGCCTTCATTCCCAAGGTTGTTTGTGACAAGCTTTGCCCTTGGTGCCTTCATGCCCAAGGGTTGTGTATAGCATTGTCCCTTCGAAGCCATCCAGCACTGTTATTCTCTAGCTGCTTTTAATCTTCATTTGTAATTTAAAGTAAGGTAGAGTGTATGTTTTAATCCAAGCTTGGAACTTTTAGATGTTCCAGCTTGAGGGGGAGTGTTGAAAAATAAAGAGTTAGGTTTATCTATAGACTTGTGTCTGTTTATGAATAGGTGTCCGTTATGGATAGGTACTTACAATTATGTGTATGTGTATATATATGTACTATGTTTCTTCATTAGAAACATAGAATCATACTAATATATTGTAATCTTTCAGTCTTATATACATTTTCCTATTCTTTGATTCTATCCCTGCTTCCGCTTAACTGGCGGGAGGTTGTTATTCTCCACCCGCCAGGCCATTCCATCTTCCAAATTCAACAATAAAATCCAAAGAAGATTGTGCAGAGAATTGAGCTAAAAACACAACCAAATGGGAAACTGAACCACTTACCTTGAGTTTAGAGCATTCAGATGATTCTGCAGAGAAGGCTTTCATCAACTCTGCTTTCTCCAATGATAACTGTAAATGAAAATTTGAAAAAATGAGTTGTCTATGTTATTTATTAGGAAGTGGTGAAAAAGTATTTTGGAATGTAAAAAAGCACCCTTAAAGTGAGGGGGGAAGAAAGAATAACAAAATAGAAATGATGGGAAAAATCAACCTCAGAGATTAATGTGTTAATATTTTGGATCATTCTTATTTGATCGGGAGGAATGGTCAATGCTGATCCTTCAAATCTGAGCTGTCCACCGTCAAGCAGATGAGGGAAGTCAGAGGACTCAGTAGCAGTAGTCTGAGCTCCGGGGTTTGGATCATCTACTGAAGTGGTCAAACCTTCATTGTCATCTAAATTCACAAATCAAAAAATTTAGAACTATGGATAACTTGACAGATTAAACAGGTCATTCTGGAGCCATAAAGCAGTTTATAACACTCCAGTATGTAATGACATTTAAAATTGCATACCAAGATCCTCTGTTGACGTTGAGACATCTATTTTATTAGGTGAAGTCCTGCTAGTATCACCAAACATGCCACCAGTAGAAGCTTTTCGTAGTTTTGACAGCAATAGCTTCTTCTCTGCACAAGAATTGAGGAAGGATACAGTCATCGAATGAAAATACACAAGCTTTTTAAAGATACACAATATCTTTAGAGGCTCCAGGGTGGAAAGCGGTACATCCCAGATCATTCTGAATTAAACAATTTCAATACTACCAATAAGCAAAAGATACACTGCTTATAAATAACAATAAAAGCCATAGCGGAACTTTCATCAGGTTATTTTGATTACAAACTTCTTCAAGCTGGCTGCTTAGAGATCTACTTCACTGAATTGTGGAACTCTTCTAAAACAGGTAATATATAATTCTGTACAACAATTTCCCTTCCAACGACAAATTAAAGTTTTTGAGATTGGACAGGACAAACAATGGTTAATTAAGACACTTGGAAAATTAATCCAATAATAGGTATTCAATCTCAAACCCACGTAGGTGACAAATACTTCTGACATTTTCCCAGATTGCATAATGTCAAATTATATTTCATATGATTAAAGAGTATTCTTGTCTTCTTGATAATGGGTAGAACCAACAAGAACTCCTGGGCTGCAATATGTCCTTTGGTAAGAATGAAAATAAAATATCAGCACACAGACACATCACATATATTTGGCACTTGGTTGATTGCAAAAAACATTATTGACTTTTCATCTCACAACTTGCAGACACCACAGGACAATGAAAAATCAGTTTGCTTGTACTGACTCCTCCAGTAAGTAATAGGATTATATCGGGGTGAATAAGTGAATTAATGAGAGTGGATAATTGTAAAACTATTTTAGTTATCTACTTATCTTTGTATAGTTTAACCCTCATAAATAATAGAAGCCTCATTTCTCTTAGCATCACGTTAAATGGATCTGTTCTAATGTAAATGAAACAGGTACATAATCACAGTCAATAGATTACCTTCTTGTAAAGCATCAACAGTTGATTGCAAATCTTGACGTTCTTTTTCAAGGCTAGCGATTTTCTTTCTGGATGACCAAAACAAAAATATATATATATAAAGATGACTTAGGTAAGACAGTATAAATAATAGGAAACCAGCCAAACTCTTGCATTCTCCTAATATCTGCTTCATTATTTTACATTTTAATATAGGATGCATATTGTAAGTACCAGATGCAGATAGGGGTAGCACTGTTTGAAGAGAGGAGGAGAGGGAGAGGTGCAACCATGGCAGACAGGACTCACCGTCATCAGTCCTGTCGCACCTCAGATGAGAATCAACTTTAGAGGTAACATTCTGGTTAAATTTGTACTTACCAGTCACAAGACTAATTGTTTTGGGTACATTAGCACGGGAGCTAATGCTTATGGCTTGATTTCCCTTCTTACTCATGAATTATGGCATTTAACCAAAATATTATAATTGAATTATCTTGGTGAAATTAATTACAGGCATGACACACTTCCTTGAAAATGCACAGAACCTCTCACCAATTTATCTTCAACAACATTCAATGGGACCTACTGACACAGAACTATTTCCCATGATAGAGATAGCATCACAGTTTGTACAACCGGAAACAGTCTAAAAATCATATAATCCCCAACTCCCCCCCCCCCCCCCTCTCTGGGGACAGAGCCGGACCATTGAGAGAAGACCAAACCAAAAGTTGGAAACAAGTAAATGGAAGGAATGAACAAAATCAGATCAAAACAATGAAATGATAATTGAGAAATAAATACACACAGAGAGACAAGCTTTGATCATACTTGATAGAAGAAACTTCAGCTTGTGTCTTTTCCAACTCCCTCCCCAATTTAAGTTCATTAGATCTCAGTCGAAGTGCCTACAAAAGCATTAAGATAACAACTCATGTTAGAGTAAGAAAAAAGAGCATTAATTACACAAGTACATATCCTATCCATACCTTAAAGAAAGAGAAAGAAGAACTAAAGAAGAAAAAAATTAATTGAAGAAATAAGCAGTGGGGGACCTCAGGTAAAAGAAAAATCAATAGATATTACAATGACAAAGTTCTAGAAATTTTATGTGTGTGCATTTGGGGCATTGGAAGTAGGACAAATAAAGGGATTAGAGAAAAGGACAAAAGTGACAATAAATACTATAATATAAATCAAAGATAGAAGTTACTAGGAGGTTAAGAAAATTCATTCTGGTCACTCAACAACACTAATGATGACTCCATGTCTAAGAACATATCAATATAAAAGAAACAGAAAAGGTGGATTGTGAATAGTGTAAAAGATAGCAAGAAGCAGGCAGTTCAATGATCATTTCAACATTCATTCTTTACTCAAATTACAAAAACACAGATTCATATGGATATGTTATCATTTTTCTGCAGAGATTGTATCTTCTTAAATGAAAAATTTAATATGTACAACCAAAGTTGTTTCATAAAAATGGATAAAAATCAAATATTTAAGAAGTGGTAACACAATAATATCACCTAAATTCCGCAGTACTTAGAATTCTATGTCAAGTAAAGGAGGCAGAGAATACTGGAACTTTCTTTGAATAGAATCATAGAATTAAATCACTGAAGTGTAGTGTAAAGACAATTACCTTCTCTTCCAAACCAATCACTTCAGATGCCAAGAGCTTCGAGCGTTCATCAGCAGCACTACATTCAAGCTGAACATTAGCATATTCGACCTTCACAGCCTCAAGTTCAGCCTGTTTACATGGTTCGAAACAGAACTGAAAAATTACACTACCTCCAGGAGGCATAAATAATAAAAAGAAAGAACACACAGCTAGAACAAATATTACAGAATACAAGTAAAAGCTTGATTCTTGATTAAGGCAGCTGACAAGACTGACATATGACTAAGAACTCACGATTTTCATAACATATGATAGACTCAGATATCAAGGTAATCAAAAAGGAAATATTGAAATGTGGTATACAATTAATGCACCAATTGCTAGGGCCCATGATGACGTTAATGAACTCCACAGGGTCAAATAATGAATTTTCAGACTATTAAAGTTATAATGTGAGTTTTACTATGCATTTATATGGTTTATGTTTATTTCACAGAGATGTTACACTGATTGGTTGCTTAGATATGCTTTTATAGTTTTTTTTATCTAACCTTTAACTAGTATTTATTACTTTGTACAGAATCAAGCTTTCCCAAATGCTTAAATTTGCAACTTCCTGCAGCATCATTAAATGGAAGTATATTTTGAATAGTTGTATCCATGAAATAGGCAGCTTGTACTCTTGTAGAACAATGGCATCAGTGGACTATTGGAGCATTTCACAATATTATATTATGTAGATAGAACAGCATACACTATCAGTCTATCACAAAGATTGAAAAGGAAAACATCACCAACACTCCATGATTAATGGAAAAAATAGAAAAGATCAAGACAAACCAGATTTGCTTTAATCTCCCCCTGTAATGCCTCCATATCAGCTTGTAGCTGATTAACAACACCTCCCTGAAAAAGGAAGTGAGAGAGCACATTTTCAAATCAAGGAACAGAACACTAAATACAACCAGGTTTTTCAACCATAATTAACACTTAAAGTTCTACATAAGAAAAAATGAAGTACATACAAAAAATTTATGCTCTTGTAGGAAGATTTACAATCTTGAAACATTCAGTATGTAGATATTGTGTTAATTAAATTTTGTATCATCTGGTCAAATAGGTTAATTCTTTCACATCATCAATTCGCACTCAAATAGTAAACTAAAAAAGGGTTCAAAACAAGGCCCCCATATTGTAAATTTTTCAAACCATACGGTATTAAAAAAATGTATAAATAAAACATCTGTACACATAACTGTACTATCGAAAGTGCATAGACTGATAGGCATAACACCCCACAACACCATTAAGTATAGTCCTGCCCTCCAACAACTATATATACAAATGTGAGAAAATCATTTCACCATTATAAGTAGGCAAGTAGTTATAAGCCCATTAAAACAACATAGCCATACCTGTTGGTTATAACTATCTGTCAATGCTGAATTTTCAGCAGCTAAAGACTCCGCTAAAGCTCGTGAAGCCTCCAGAGAACGTTGCAAAGAGAATTTCTCTTGTGTTAAATCTTCTATATGCTGCATGAGAAAGAAAAAGCAAACCTAAGAATGCTTGAACATTCATCCTTATTTTTTTATTTTTTTTTGCATAATTGACACCAGGAGGGTATACCAAAAAGGCAGAAAACAAAATGAAATAAAAACCAGAGTCAGAACACTGTACAGCTTAGAAAATGATATACAAGTTTATGAGTGCACAGATAATCTGCTGATCAGAGAGCATTGAGTGGTATGTTCCCTTGTTCCATTATATATCATCTGTTAATGAATGCTTGAAGGTTCATCTACTGAATATAGATTATAGAATATAGGCAAACCTCAAAATAACCCAAAAATAATTGTTATTATGCTACTCTCCATCCTAAATTATTCTTGAGATATGAATAACATGACTGCATACAATAAGATGAAGATCATGAACAGTCCACAAAATAGGTAATGTTAAATTTCAGAGCATGTATCATTTAAATGAAACACTTGCAAATATAAAAGATAATCTCCTGATGTGACCAACAGAAACCCTTAAAAATTTTAACTATCATGTAGCAACAAGTGACTTCAGAAGAATTTTGGTTATCAAGTTTCAATGACCAAATGCAGAATAGAGGAAAACTTCCTTTTATTCTTTTATATTAGATAGGTTATGAAGAAGTATCTTAAGAGCAACAAAAGCATATGTATAAGACCTGTTCTAGTGCAGCAAAGTCTTCATTTTGTTTTTGCGAATAAAAATCATGGTTCGTCTCCATAGATTTTGCAACAGCATATTTAAACATGTCAGACCCATTACCAGAGACAACTGAAGAATTCATAAGGCTCTCGGAATTAGAAGATCCCAAATTGTCCAGCGGGTGAACCTTGGAACTAAATGTGTCAGTATTCACTGTTTCAATGGGAGGAGATGTAGCAGAAACAGTGGAAATGCTGATTGAATCAAGAAATGATGGGCGGGATCTCCTAGCACCAAATCCAGTTGTAGGAGGAGATACTTGTGCATAATTAGATGAACTTTGGCCATCAAAACTGAAACCACCATATGCTGAATCAGATGCCAATGGAGTTGAAGTATTGGTCATGTAAGTAGCAGAGCCACTAAACTGGTTGTACCCAGAATCAGGAACAACAGGATAATTATGTTGCAAGGCACCATCTTTTTGTCCAACTTGTGAAGAAAAATCAGTCAGGCTGGCCACAGGTGATAGGAAGTCTATCGTAAAACAGAAATATGTTGTAAGATCATGTACACCAAATACAAGTAAATGAATGGTTCATATAATAGAGGAGAGAGAGAAAATGTTACAAGAGATATAGAGCAGAAATCTAAAGATAACCACTAAGTACCTTTATGCGAAGCAGACGTTAGACCACTAGCCCAGCGATCAATTAAACCTGTCTTCTCTAGCACATGAGTACTAGCAGAATTCTCTGGTGAAATATTTCCTATATAAGTATGAGAAGCACTAGAATTTACAGCTGCAAGATCCTTCGGAAAGATCTCATTGAACCTTGGTACGGTTTTGTGCAAACCATCATAATCAGAATTACTGGTAACTCTACCGCTATTTGAAAAAGGAGGCAGCAAAGTGTTGTCTGCAGAATGATCAGAAGCAATCTCAAAGGCAAAACTTCCCACATCTCTATCATTTTTACCCTTTTTTTGGGAATGATTACTATCATTTTCTGGCATTGAAAGCTTTGAAATATCATTGCCATTTAACTCTATAGCTTTAGAATGGACCTCTGAGGTGGAAAACTCAACATCATAATTATATGCAGCAAATGTAGAACCAACACTTGCATAATTTGAAGAACCAAAGTTGGTCTTCCGCGTGATATCATTTTCCTTGAAATCATATTTTTTATCTACTCCAGAAAACTCTGAAGCAGGTGTGGCTACAACATTGGATGTGCCAGCCCCATCAGAATCTGGACGTATACGATCAGTATCTAGAGTTTGTCTCTCTAAACCCCCATCAGATGCCTGGATTTGATTAGTTGATGTTGCCTTTTTAGCCCGATCTGCTGCTCTCTTCTTACGAAACTCCTCTAGCTGTAATGACAACAACAATGCATTAACATAATGATATGAACAATATCACACAATAGAGAATGGTTCACAACTTAAGAAAAGAATTACAAGAGGATGCAGATAATAATAGAGAGTGGGGACTCCAATGAAGTTTAACCAAGAAAGGATAACAGAAATTTAAGTACAAACACAACTGTCCAAAAAGAAATGTGAAAACTTAAAGCAAGTGCATTCATTTATCAAATGTTAGAAGTTCTTCGAATCAACATATTCAAAATTGGCAAGCAGAGATTCAGAAACTACCACATAGAAGTCTCATCAAACAACATTAAACTTATAATAGGCAATCTGTAAACTTGTATTAATTCTCACTCCAGAGGCAAGACTTGAGAAAATGATCCACATCTAGGAATGAGATGGCTGAGCCAAGGAGCTGTGAGCTCTGATTGAATTTTGTTTGTACAGCAGGGATGAATAGATGATTGAAGATAAGGACAAACCAAGACTACTTAACTTACTGGTAACCATCTTATGATTTGTTCACCACCTTACCAAGCCTTAGAAGCCAAATAGGAAAAGAAAAAATCCTAACTCATGAAATGGTTCTTTAAACAAAGAAATGTAAATCTTTAAGCAGAAAACAGTTTGTGCTCATGCTATCTACAGTCTACAGGTTAGCATTTAATGTCTGGTTTCAAATATTATGAGTCCACATAGCACCACCTTCCAGCAGCATTCCACTTGAGTAATTCATGATCACTTAAGGGCTAAGGCTCCCCATGGATGATGGATCCACCTACACTACAGGAGTTATAAACAGCATCCTTAGCACCCACAATGAAACAGCCTAATATTTAGTGGATTCTCTTCTCTTTACCTCATGCATGAAATATAAACAATGCCGACCCTAGGAAGTTGCTAATACCTTTTTTTTTCATTATTGTTTCATGTACATCCCACTCACATATGTACCAATTCTCCACAGAATAGGCCACTAGTAATCCTCATGAAGAGTATTTATGAACAAAAGGAACTATTGAATTTACAAACAATTAGATTTCTTTGAGCTGTGAATACACGTACTCCATATTTGATGTTGCTTATGAAGTATTTGGAAATAGGGATATAAATCTACATACAAACTCAAGTTTACTGCAATGCATATTCCAATTGCAAATTCAATACACAGAATCAAATATATGTATGACCAGTACAATAGAAGTCATTAACTTGAAAATTGAGCTGCACCACAGATCAACTTAGCAAAACTGGATAAAGCAGCATTTCCAACTAATCATCTCATGGCAAGGGGACAATTTCTGATGCTTGATAAAAAAAATTGTACTTGTTATATTCAAGATATAAACTATGTGTAACATGCCCACAACCGTCTTCAGCTATGAGGCATTTCAATATCAGCCATTTTTGTATTAGATGCCTATCTATCCAATAGATCAGCAAAATTTTGTAAAAATATCCAATTTCATGCACTTAGGCGCCAAAAGATGCATCAACAATAAGCAAACAAAATTTCCAACGAGTTTAAGCATAGAAGCAAAATCAAAAACAAGAAATCGAGCCCAAGAAATCCGGAATTCAAAAGAAATACACACCTTCTTTTTCCCAGCTTCCAAATGCTCTTGCTTCCTCAGAACCTGAGCAGACGCCATTGGAACAATCGAAATATATGTTTTATCTCCAAACGCCTTTTAAAATCCTCACAAGCAAACAAACAAAAAACCCTAAAATCAAACCCCAAATTCTACCATCCGGCACAGATCAATATACATACATTCAAATCCGTATCTACACGAATACACGCATATGGTAGGATGGACAAAGAAAATGGTGAAAGAATTGCAGTTTGGGTTGGATCGGGTTTTTAGCGTGCAAAAGATTTGAACATTAAGAAGGAGAGGGATGAGAAAATCTGTAATGAAACCCCTAAATTCTGTATCGAGAAAAAGGGGACTCCGATCTGATCGGGAAGGGGAATGAATGGAAAACCTTTCTGCTCTTTTTCGTTTTTTCCGTAAATTTTATTTTTCCAGCAGATCTCCCTCCTGCCTACTCTTTCCTCCGGTGTATTTTTTTCCGTTGGTTACCTTCTTTTCTTTCTTTTTTTTAATTTTATTATTATTTTCGAGCAGATCTCATCTACGGCCTGTTTTGTTTTCTCTTCCCTCCTGTGTATTTTCCGTTATAGTTACCTACTTTTCTTTTGCTTTTTTATTACGTCATAAATTAGGAAAACCAAAAACAAACTGCTGGTATTTAATTTTAACAAATAAAACTGTAACCTAAGAAAACACGATGACTATAGAGTGAATTTCACTCGTTTCTAGTCACATAATGAAACAATTTGGCACAATTCAACCAAGTTAATCAAATTTGACAAGTAAAATGAGACAAAGGAAATATATTTTAACTACAAAATATTAGATGTCTCACATTATACAATCTCGTAAAAAACGTATTCATTATTTTATTGATAAAAGTAGAACATGTGCACAACCACCAAACTAAATGTGACATGAGTAGTTGATTGAAAAATTATCGATTGTAAAACGTCTAAATAGTCCAATTATATTTTTTGTCAAGTTTTAGTGCTTTAATAATTAATATATTTTGTTTTATACAATATAAGAAAGTAACAAAATAATTAAGTGTATAATTACAAAAAATCTAAGTCGAGTAACTCCAACTAGATCATTGACATTAGCAATCAATAAGACAAACTCTTTTAGATGGTTATTCAAAAAGTTGTAAATTCAAAATGCAAGAAACACGACACGTTTTTAGTCATTATGCACATCAATTAGATTCCTTGTATATGTGTTTAATTACGAAAATTCAGTCTCTACAACTCTATAAAGCATGAATAATATAAACTCCATAATGTGACCAAAAGGTTATCAGTTCTCACCCATTAACTTTTTCTTGTATTCGTGTGGTTGCAACGAGAAAGTCTGTGTCTACCTTAACTTGTCTATACCTCTTATTCCAATGCATCAAAAACTCATGATAGATCCCAACCCATGATAGATCCCAAAGCTCATATGTGATGCTAGTGCTTACACTTATCCCACAAGTTCAATTGTTTTACTCAACATATATTGATGAATTGTTTAATTTTCTATTTAGACTTTTATCTCAATAAAATAAATATAAAATCATTAGTAACTTCACTCATAATTATCATTTATCAATATCTAATAACTCACATGGTTCCACCTTAACTATACATGTATCTACTCAATCATCTATGAATATATAGTACTTACCTACTTACATTGATTGCCACATGTATATACACCTTATATCTAGTTATACAAACATTTACATTGTAAATATGTAACTATATACTATATCACCATTATTTATTTACCTTAACACGCATAGCCTAGTTATTCCTACAACCACAACCACACACTAGTATTGTTAAAGTTATTTTTTTAATATGTTTTTCTATTATATGGTGAGTTAAAAAACAGTAATTAAATTTGAACATCTTTTATATAGTTTTCTTTAAAATAAAATGAAAATTTACAAATTCTTAAAAAAAAAACTACATATTGAAGGAACACGGGTATTCAAATGTCATCCTATATTCTGATTCACAAACCCTCTGCCTAAACTTACATCTAGGGGTTAACTTTGCTTATATGTTGGGCATGTCATTCAGTTATGTTAGTTTGATGCTAATTGGGCAGCCCATGCATTAACTGGGGAGGGTGTTATTACCGATCGCTCTATTTGGAGATATTCTCCAACTTCATATATGAACTCTTTGCTGTCATAATATATCTTTGGCTTTGTTGGCTTTCAAACAAAAACAAAAATAAAAACAAACTATACATTGAAAAAAAAAAAGTGCGATTTTGAATTATAATTTTATAATGAAATTAATTAAAATTTATATTTTCGCTTCCAATAACGAATTTTTAAACCCAAAGAAAAAACATACAAAAAAAAAAGAAAAAAACAATAGACAAATTAATTAAAGAGAAAAGAAAGAAATGTACCTTGAAATATCTATTATTTTCCTCCTTTGCCCAAATGTCTTCATCATCAGCGTCATATATCATCACCACCATCTTTGACTAATAAGCTCTTATTATTGCCACCTTTAACATAACACTAGCATCATCTCTGAGCAAATATAGGAGTATTTGAATTAAACAATATAATATTATAAATAAAATTGAGAAATTATGTACGTGTTAACTAAATAGTTTGCTAGATGAGTAACATGTTGCCATTGCAATATGAGCTTAACCATTATTTCATGGTAAATGAGGGTATTTAGGCTTTTGTTTTCTTTTTAGTTTGACAAAAATAAAGAGTGATAAAAATAAATAAAAAGATTTAACAGTTTTCACACATATGATTCTTTATTTTGATCTTAACTACTTTTAATTTCAATTTTAAAATATTTACATGATCAAACTCCACCGACAAATGAATAATGATGGTATGATTAATTACAAGAGTTGTTTTAAGCACTTTGTTACCTTTATAATTTACAAGTATGACTTTGGCAAACCATTCATCTCTTTATCTATGATCGATAATATCTCTTAGCTAGCTTGTCCATTATTATTAAAATTGTAGATAAATTAATCACAATATTGATCTCTTTATTATTATGTAAAATAAGTCAATAATAGTGCAATTAGTTATTGATTACAATTAAATATTGTTGAATAGTACATGGAGTGATAGATATGTTTAGTTACTAAGTCCTAACAAATGCATTCGAAACCATAAAGTATGAGGATGGTTTTTGTAAATATGACAAGCATTAAAGAAGACATTGAATTATTTGAAAAATGTGATTAAGGGTTTGGATGTTATTTCATACTTTTAAAGTTTATGTAACTCTCATTTTTCAGTAGCAATGCAATGAGTCATTTCCATTTTTTGTCCTACTGTTATTGGGGCATTGCCAATTTTAGTCCACTTCATTAATTTTTGCCACATTGCGGCCAGTCTTATTTAGTTCTTGCCACTTTTAGTCCACCGTTAAAATTTTCGTCAAATGGTCATCCAAAATAGGGGTATTTTTGGTCTTTTCATACTATGGTCATCTCCTTGACCCTTTGCAGTGGTTTTCCTCACACATTTTCATCCAATGAAGAGGTCCGACGAAAGCCATGTGAGCCACATTACAAAGCCATGGCTTTTGCCGGACCTCTTCATTGGATGAAAATGTGTAAGAAAAATCACTACAAAGGGTAAAGGAGATGATCAAAGCATGAAAAGACCAAAATACCCTTGTTTTGGACGATCATTTGACGAAATTTTTTAACGGTGGACTAAAAGTGGCAATGACTAAATAAAACAGGTCGCAATGTGACAAAAATTAATGAAGTGGACTAAAATTGGCAATGCCCCAATAACAGTAGGACCAAAAGTGGAAATGACTCCAATGCAATCTTCATTGGTGTCTTTGATAGCGCCACCCTCAACCTTCCTAAAATGAATTTCAATGCAACAATATGTCCTAGTTCGGGGGAGCTAGGTTAGCTTTGCAATAGTGGTGATCAATGGAGATAGGATTTTTATTGTAGCGGCTTGGAGGGGTCGTTTTCAGTGTCTATGGATCATTCATTATTAGCATATATAAGCATTGACATGCGAAGAAGCATTGTCTTGGTTAAAAAATAAAGGTCTCGACATTGTCATTATGGAATCCGATTGAGTCAATATAGTTCAACGCATCAATCGTGCTAATTTTGATTCTTCTTATGTTGGTTTGATAGTAAAAACTTGTATTGTGTTGATTGATATTGTTCGTAACATTTTTACAATGGATGTTAGGAGGTCGACTAACTATTTAACCCATATTCTGGCTACGAATTACAAAGGGCATATACCAACTTAAAAAAAAAAAAAAAAAGGTCCAGTCACCGGAAAAAAGCCCTGGTCTAGTGACCAACTTATTATTAAAAAAAAAAAATCACAGAGACGTAGGTGGGACTTGCATCTCATGTATAATACATTAGATGCAAGTCCCACTTGCGTTTGAGATCAATATTTGAGAAAAAAAATTACAAATGTATGTGGGACGTGCGTTTCCCATGTATAATGACATGAAACGCATGTCCCAAACGCTCTTTTCCCATTTTAGTCAAAGTTTCAAAATCTTTTCATTTTTGTCAACAAATCTAATTTTATTTTCGTTTTAATCTTTGACCCAATAATATTAACTATGTAATTATATAACGTTGAAAATTGACCTCGACTCCAATCCCAATATGAGCTATTACAATTTTAAAACAAATTAGACAAGTTTTTTCAAAACGGAATGAAGACAAGTAACCGGGAAAGTTAAATCACAAATGTTATATCGGAAGATGGTGATGATGTTGTGGTGAGGAACAATACCCCTTATTTATAGTGTCAGAGGCCCCCCAATGGGCAAAATCAAGTGAGTTTCATACTCCAAAGGTCTTCACCCATATATCTGTCCAAGTTTTACATAGCCACGTCTCACAACTCTTACCACACGCTTATATCGCCACCCACTATGTTTCTCACACATAGGGCAAATTTTGGTCATGCCTAACTAAGCATGGGCACATGTGCGATATGGTTGGTGGTAAGACTGTGAGGTGCACAAGAAGCTCGTGTTGGGGCTTAATGCCTCCACGACCTTGTTGTTATCTCCGACCATGCACAACCACACCGTCACCACTCTCGACCAAGATTGGCCACATCGTATCCCGCAATAGGGCACATGGTACATGCTGGGTCCTCATATGGCTCCAACGCTTCATTTCTCATTTCTTTGGTTATGCATAACCCCATCGCCACAACTCTTGACCACACATAGCCAAGATCTGTGCTGTAGCCAACAATAGGCCACGAGGCACATAGCGGTCCCCGCGTAGCTCCAACGCCCCCACCCCATCCTTTTTTTACACCATTACCCCCTTGACTCCAACATAGCCATACTTTGACCTCAAAATATTTGCATCCCAACCACTTGGATATCAACTCATGTCTCACTTCAAATCCAATAATCTCAATATTATATCATAACCCCCTAAACTTTTCGTATTGTCCTACTTCATATCTCATCTCTCTAACATTTACATCCTAACCCCCTAAACTTTTTGACTTGTCCCACTTTACACCACAAACTTTATTTTCTTCATATCTAGGCTCCCAAAACCTTGATCATGAGTTGCATTTATCCCTTGGACTCAATTCATTCTCATATATCTACTTCATCACTATATTAATATTAAATTCATACCACTTTTCATCACTAACTATACATCTATAATTTAAATGCATTGTGATTTCAATTATTAGATACATTGTGGTGGAACAATTTATAATTTTAATTGTAAAAATTTCAATTTAACGAATAAATATTCATTGAAAAGTGAAAACCACACAATTAGAGTGGATTAACAACTCTCAATAGTAACCTAGGTGGGGTCATACCGGAATTTAAACAAACTAGTGTCCTACAAAGTACAAACGTAATAAAAATTGGCGAAAAAAAATAAAATGAAAAATACAATATTTGCCGTAACTGACATGGGAAAACGACAAATGATGAACACGCTGAAGAAGCCACACCCCCGCGCGGGGGGTGCTTTTCGGCGCGTCACTCCTCGAGGGTCTCTCACGCGACTGTCCTCCGGAGATAAAATGTTGGCGACGGAGTTAGCTCCGACTGCGATGTGTGAAATCAAAGGCCCAATCTTCGGCGGGGCTGAGCCGATAGATGGGGATGTGGTGGATGCAATTCAGAGCAGAGTGAAGAAGAAGAGGAAGAAGAGAAAGAAGAAAGAGGAGAGCGAAAGCGGCACTTCTTCAAATTCAATGGATCCCCTTGAGGTTTTTGGCACAGACATCATGCTGATGATTCTGAGCCATCTTGACGCACGCAGCGTGGCACTATCTCTCCTTGTCTCCCGCCGCTGGAATGGAGTTGCTTCCAGCGACACCATTTGGGGCCCCAAGGTTTTCCTTCTCCACGCTTTTGCTTCATCATGTATGGATTCTTGATTTCTAGTTGCTTGTTTGAGTTTTCTTGAGAATTTGGGGATTGAGTCTGTTTCGGAGTCAACAATTGTTTATAATTTCTTCAGTGTTTTGCAATGCGTGAAGACTTTGAGAACTGTGGTAATTTTTGCAGTGAATTTTAGTTGTTTTACAACTTTCGTTGTTCTACTCAGCTCATTTGCTTCTCTATATGCTTTGATTTTTACATTGAGCTAGGAAATTGGGTCTGTAATACGACTTATTTTAGAAATTGAGCGAGGAAATTGGGACTGAGTTTAATAAGGAATTTGAGAATCGGTTTGTTTAACATAGTTTCTATGTGAACATTTTGTGAATTCTATTGCTCTTTAACATAGTTTCTATGTGAAAATTTTATGAATTCTTTGCTTTTCAATGATGGATTGCTTTCATCTTACCACTGTTAGCTGTGGGTTCAAGACTTCAAGTTCATTCCTAATTCCAACTTCGAAATTCTCTAATTCACTTCATATTGTGGCAAAAGCATTGTAAACAAGCTTATTTGGTTCTTTTAGAGCAGTTAATTTTTATTTTCCCCAAGTATGAATGTATAATAGAAGGGACAGGATTTGAACTAGACCAAAGACCTGAGAAAAGCCTCAAACCCCTTTTGTTGTCTAGCTGTTGATTTGATGGACATGTTCTTTTAGATTATTCCCAATTTCAGTGTTCTATTCATTTGAGTTGGTTACAGCTCCTAGTCTTCTATGTGGACCATTTTGTATAATTGATCTTTGCTGTGTTTCCTTAACAATGATTCAATGAATTTTAGAAATTGAACTCTCAAAGTTATGAAGAAGGGTTTTCAGATTATTGGTAATTAGGATCCATTTGTCTCTGAATATCTTAATTCCTGTTCTCTCTCCCTCCCTCCTCCTGACTGGAACCCCAAACCAATCATTAGAAAGCCAGTTGTTTTGAACGGTATGCTTTTGAATGTTCCAAATGTTTTGTCTGTTAACCATATGATATAATGATAATGATGCAAGACATGTTCGTTTTTCTACTTCTAGATGCGTTTTAGTTACAGATGCAACAAAATATAACTTGTGCTACTTTCCAACATTTTTCATACTTTGTAGTGTGAGGAATTATGGCTTGGAAAAGCACATATACCTCGTATATCAAAGCTTCGGGGACTTGCAAAGTTGGCTGTTTACTCTTTGGCAGTTGTGGATGGCAAACGTGTGAGTAATAACAAACTCCCCTCCCCCCTCTCTATTTGTTCCTCTACCTGGCTACTTGCCAGTTATCAATTCAAATGTGTTCATTCCAGGCTCGAATAATGAGGGATGACCTTTGTGATCATGCTTGGGAATTTCATTTTACTGAGGTACGCTATAAGATGAAGGCATTACTATTTTCTCTTATCATTGGCCATGCATAAATTTGCTATTATTTTACAAAAGATATAACCAAGATAGAAAACTTCGACAGATTTACAGTCCCTTTTCTTTTACTTCAGATCGATTTTTTTTTTGACTTCTCCAATCTTTTCCTGTCACTAATCTCTTTATATTTCTAAAACACCTACTTCTGCTATTGTTCACTGTGCCTCAGCCCTCATGATAATGTCTTAATTGTCAATATTAGAGTGAACTTTTACTATTTAATCAGGTTTCTCTCCTTGTAGAGATCACTGCATTGAGGCCGGTTGCATCTAGCACATTTTCATAGGGGACCTATCTGATTATCTGACTGAACCTCATTTCTCTCAGGCTGCTCCAGAATTTTGGCGAAATCTTGACCCATACTGGAATGGCACGGGACCTCCCTTGCGTCGCTATTTCCATCCAGATGGAAGCCAAACTGCAGATCCACATGACCAGTTATGGGGCGGCCATGAGGCCTGCTACTGTGTAGTAACAAGCTACCTGGCTAATGACAAGATAAGACAACACTATGTGAGGGTTAACAGGTGGCCCCAACTATACGTGTCAAGGAAGCTGGATTGGAGGTGGGAGATGTCCAACAAGCTATGCATCTACACCAGCATTCCTGATCCTGATAAACCGGATGGGACTGGCCCTCTATTCCCAGTTTTCTAACTGCAGTACGCCTAATCGGCTCGTTTTGTCTGTTGTAGGATAAAGGAAAGTCGAAATCTTCCTGTTTTGATGTTTGAAGTGGAAGTGTTTGTATAATGTGCTAAAGCAATGGATTCCGTGTCTGATGCTAGTTAGAATACGGAGTATTTTGCACCACTCAAGTTCCAAAACGTGATGAGTGATATAAATCATAAAGATTCAAAATGTCGAACTTGAGTTGATATCAAAATTTTGATTTGCTTCTAATTATTGTGCTTTCGTAGCTTTTAAACAATGAAGGCATCCACACTTAGAGCAAGCTCAACAGTTTGGGCTTTTTCTTAGATTTATTTATTTTTAAGATCCAACAAGGGAGAATTTGATATTTGCATGAAAGGACAATATCTGCGTGAGTGCTTGGAACCGAGGCAGTGTGGGTTTGAACCCAGTTATAGTACCTGTGTTTTAGTCCATTTTGAAGAATACCCATACCGCAATTTACCTCTACCAAACTAACCAAAGCCTCAGGGCAGAAGTGGGAGAGGTCTCAAAAACAACCTAAATCCCCAGAAATGTAACCAGTATGCGTCCTGTCTTGCTTGATAACACAACCTAAATCACCAGGGTCATCAAAATGCACGAGGAATATGTTGTTTTAAAATGAGTAGGCAACTAACCAGAAAACCTTAAAAGTGGCAAGGCCAGGGTCAATCCAATTTAGTTCACTTTAAATTCTCATAAACCAAAAAAAAAGTCCAGAAAATCATGTATGGTAGTGACTCATACTCATTACATAAAATGATCTCCAGTAAGAAGAGTATATTTATGCTCCCAAGTCTCATGAGAATGCGTTAAATTATTTTAAAAGAAAACTACACGGTTCACGGTTGTTTTGAACAATTTGGACACAAGTCGAAGGTACATTATTACTTGCGCGCCCAAAGACAGCACAAACTTCAATGACTGGAAAAAGTTTGCTGTTGCTTCTGCAAATCCAGCAGGATAATATAAGATCTTACCAGACATCAGGTCGAAGCTCTCCGGTAGCTGGGGGCATCCATCTTCCCGAGTTGTACACACTCTCGCCCACTTTCCAACCAGGAACATCCTTCATAATTCTCGCCTCTTCTTCTAGATACTTCCTCCATTCTTTGACAAATCTAAAGACATAAAATCCAAAGTGCATTGGTTAATAAGTTATAAAGCGTATTCTGGAAGGCAGAGAAAAGCCCAAGCTGCTGCTAACCTTTCATCCTCTTCAGCTTGTAACATGGGCAATATGGCTCTTCGAGCAGCATATTTTTCTTCCTTTATTGCCCTACAGAATACCAAGACCATGTTACAGTTCAACAGCCATTTTTCCTATTTTTCAATGACCAAAAAGCCTAGTACTCTACTACTCTGTAATTTAATTATGATTCTTAAACAAAAAGTTCGCAATCATCACATCATTGGAGCGAACCAGTGGATAAACCAGAATGCCAAGATGCAAATACAATGGATAATCAGAAGCTGAGAACCATCAAGCACAATGGAATGGTGCCATTCATCTGATAACTACCAAGATTTGAAAAAACAAAAGAAGATGCAATAATAGGTGGGTGGAAAGTGTAAACAACAACAAGCTGTTCACTGTCAACATTACAAACAGTAATATATGTAATCAGTGGATTTGGTCAAAATACGGAGTGGCAATCTATAGGTTTAGCAAGTTCATCTGTGCATTCATATGTAAGTATGCTAGCTTGATCTACATATAAAGAAACCACATGAAACACGGACCTTATCAGCTACACATTTTAAATCAGACATTTCCTAAAACTTATATCACTTTGTAAAATAATAGGGATTTCATAATCTGTAGTGACAATTTAAAAATATCTGAGATGATTCATAGAATACTTTAAAGCTGCTAGTTCAGCAGTTTCATTTTCTACTGAAATCTAAGAATTCTTGGAACTTCTATCACTTTGTTGTAGAACAGACATTATAGAGACTAATAATTTTTCAATCCAAGGGTCTTTAGACAATTCAACTAAAATTTAAAGCCTCTATGATAACATGTAGTAATATTATGGCAACTATATGTAAGTTTTTATCTCTCCAACCCCTCCCTCCAACAAACAAAGAGGGGAGGGAAAAAATTTAGATCCTTACAAATCCCTTTAATCTAGTTTTTCTAGTTTTGGCAATCTATGGAAGGTTATATACTTCCCACCAGAGTTTTAAATAAATATCCTCCACACAGTAGGCACTCTCTGTTTTGAGTCTATTTTCACTTCAATTTATTTTTTAATCTATATCAAGCAATACATCTTTATTGTGCCATGCTATTAAAGAAATATTCTCAACTATCAAAAAAAGAGAAGGGATGTTAAAAAAGGTTCTTAGATATGGAATACAAAGTTGCACAATCAGATTGCTATTGGAAAAATACATGCCTCCATTTTTTGTGTAGTCTCTTTTTAGGATCATGATTTGAGTTAAACTCATCTACACACAGTGCAATCAAACTAGATAAGTAACTGTATTGAAGCATGAAGTCAATAGCAACCCTAATACCCAGACAGTATACCTTAAGGACTGCAGCTACAATAAAGACTCAATATCCATGCAACTATTTTTATGGCTCATGTTCTCCAGGTTACAGTCTCTCTTTTCATTGGTTATTTCTTTCAGATTTCTCTCCATAACATATCTTATCCCAATCCCTGCTTAAAAATCAAAGGGGAATTTGTATGGCAACATCCATGTGGTGGCACATTGTATCCTAATCTGATCAAGGTGGCACTTTTATGGCTGCCTGTACCTTATTAGACAAATTTTTCATAATTTCACATAAAAAACATTGAAAGTTGATTCACTAGAGAATATAATTCATCAATCCCCTAGACCTATCTTTCAAGAAATAATTCACTTTACGATGCACAAATATAATCCTCAACTGAAATGATAAAAATCACAATCAAATCACCACTTAAAATACAAATGATGATCAATAAATATCTTCATTATCCAAATTAAACGCGATCCAGATCAAATCAAAGATCCGATCTTTACATATACACGTGGTACCTGCGCTTCTTGTTGCCTTGGCCGACCTGATACATGCCCCAAGAGAAGGCGCCGAAAGCAGTGAGGAAAATGGCCATGGCGCTGGGGCCAGTGTTGGGAATTCGGCGGGCGAACCTGACCGGAGCGAAACCTCCAGGCGGAGGTCCGTCTTGTAGAAGTGGCATGTCCTTCACGCTGGCCATGCCCGGCTTCTTCCTTATCATTGCCTCCGTCATCTTTGCTCTGTGATCTCCCTCAACAATGGAGGAGCTACAAAACTATAAACGACTATAGGTGGGGGTGAGTGACACAGAGTTGAGAGGGAAATTAACGAGAGATTCGACCCGACCCGATTGGACTGTTGGAGATTAGGGCGCGTGACCCCCAAAATGTTCTACCAACAGAAGTACGGATTTTTTTTTAAAAAAAAAATAAATACAACTAACCTTATTAATATTTTTTCAAATTATTAAAGCACAAATAGTCAATTCATTTTTATTGAAATACTGAGCACAAGGTGGTTGACTAATTTTATTTATTTTGTTAATAACTTCGATATATGATTATATATTATATATTATAATTAAAATAATTAATAATTATTTTGAGAAAGAAATAAGTAACGAAGGATAAACCCTAAAAGCCCTAGGAGGTGCATTTCTAGACTCTTCTCTTCCGCTATTCATATATATACTGAGTATAACAGCTATTCAACCCGATCTCTACTCTCATCCTTCTCCATCTGTGCGCTTCCTCATTGACAAACTCTGACGAAGCGTATCTACTCATTACCAATACATAAATCATGCATCGTTTCTTATCGAACATTGCCTCCAAAGCCAGGTACTTTTTTTTTTTTGGCATTTCGTATTATCTTTTCTTTCTGAGATTATAGTGATGCAATCTGCATTTGGCTTTAAACGCTTTCTTGAATGTGCAGGGTTGCGCAAAACAGCTCCCAGCAGGTACCTATATTTCGTTGTTTTGTTTTGTGTTGAAAGTTGGTCTGAATGTGTTATGACCTGTGAATTTTATTCAATCCTGGAATTTTCGGTTTGTAGGTTTCTAGTAGGTTAGGCTGGAGCAGAAATTATGCTGCTAAGGATATTAGATTTGGAGTGGAGGCTCGGGCCTTGATGCTTCAGGGTGTAGAAGAACTTGCTGATGCAGTTAAAGTTACTATGGGTCCCAAGGTACCTTTTTGTAGTTTGGGAGATTGATGATTTGAATATATTGTGTGTCTTTTGTTTAACTCAAAAAGGTTTGATTTTTGTTGGCATTAGTTGTTAGTATTGTAAGCCATTTTGTGTGTGTGATATACATGTATCATTATGTGTATGTATACTAATTGTTTTGTTTTTGAGGCATTTTGTTTGTCTACGTCCACATTCACATTCTTTCTGTAGTTAAACTCTCTGTTATATCAATGTGATGAGTATGGTTGAAATTATTGAGAGTGCTGTAGAATATTAGCAAACTATATCCATATATGGCTGTGCTAGTGATTTGTTTAATCTCTGCATTATGGGAATTCTTAAATGTATTGGAATTTGAAATATTGTTAGCTAACAAATCCTATAGGTTGCTTGGTGTTGCTCATCTACAGGATTTCATTAACATCAGTTTTTGGATTTTTGGCTAAACTTGATGTTAAGCTTCGCTATCTGGTTGACAGAATTGATGTGTTTCTGATCAACTCGTTCCCTTGAAGCAAAAGTGAGTGTGCTGCCCTTCTACAATCTCTCCTTGGCATTTTTGCATTTGGAGAACACTGGGGCAGCTACATTTTAATATTTTATTCACTCCCATGTTTTAATTTATTGTGTGTGATAGAGAGGCCAGTATTATTTTTACATTTGCAAGATACTGTTGTTAGTGTTATTTACTGTTTTTAATGTTGAGTCCTTGGTCATGAATATGAACCTGTACCACATCCCACTGCCATTTTAGTAATAGATTGTTGACTGGTTCTATGTATTTGTTTTGTTTTGTTTTGTTTATGAAGGGACGTAATGTTGTTATTGAACAAAGTTGGGGTGCCCCTAAAGTAACAAAAGATGGTGTCACAGTTGCGAAAAGTGTTGAATTCAACAACAAGGTGAAGAATGTTGGTGCAAGCCTTGTAAAGCAGGTCGCTAATGCTACTAATGATGTTGCTGGTGATGGTAAGTCCAATATAAATATCTTATTGGAGGATTATGTTGCAGATACTTATTATTCTTTAATATATTGTTGCTTCATGTCTAAAGTTCACCTTTGCATATGTGGTTTACATGCTTACTTTATGATGTCTTCTTCCCTTTACAGGTACCACTTGTGCAACTGTCCTCACGCGGGCTATATTTGCTGAAGGCTGTAAGTCAGTTGCAGCTGGCATGAATGCAATGGATCTTAGACGTGGTATCACCATGGCTGTTGATTCTGTGGTAACAAACCTGAAGAGTAGAGCACGGATGATAAGTACATCAGAAGAAATTGCACAGGTATTATCATTGGCCATTATATGCTGTATACTAGCATATGACATCCTGACCCAACTTTATTTTGACCTCCTACTGGTCATTTGACATAAATTTATAGAAATATTTAAGAGAGATGTAAGTTCTCTTCTTGTGCTGCAACCTCTAGCAGTTTTCAACAGGGCTTATAATTACATTTTCAGGTTGGTACAATTTCCGCAAATGGGGAAAGAGAAATTGGCGAGTTGATTGCAAAGGCTATGGAGAAAGTTGGCAAGGAAGGAGTGATCACAATTCAAGTTAGTGCTTGGTGTTTCCTGTTTCCTGCAGTATTAATGGCCATTAATTTACTTTCAATTGCAATTCTTTTTTCCAATTATATCTGATACTACTTGGACCAGTGCTGGGTGATATTACTAGAATGCATTTAATGGTCAATTATCCCTGCGCCTGTAATCTGAAGCGTTTGTGATGTCTAATCCAAGTATTAATCTTCTATGTAACATTACCATGCCTGACAATTTTGATCTTGATTGCTGTTATAGGATGGAAAGACATTATTCAATGAGTTAGAAGTTGTTGAGGGGATGAAGCTTGATAGGGGCTACATCTCCCCATATTTTATTACCAATCCAAAGAACCAAAAATGTGTAAGTCTTTTCAATCTTATACTTTGCATGCTACACATCATTATGATTTATTTAGTTAGCGTGATGGTGAGCTGATCACTATGTTGATTTGCAGGAGTTGGATGACCCTCTTATTTTAATACATGAGAAGAAAATCTCAAGCATAAATGCTATTGTAAAAATCTTAGAGTTGGCTTTGAAGGTATTCTTCCTTTACTAAGGTTGATATGAAGTACTTGCACTGACAGTTTACCATTGAGATGCATGGCACTATATCTTAATTTGGTCTTATTGCAGAAACAAAGATCTCTCTTGATTGTAGCTGAAGATGTGGACAGTGATGCCCTTGCAACTCTTATTCTAAACAAACTTCGTGTTGGAGTCAAGGTATTACTTTGCAACTATTAGAGTAGTTTCTCTTGCTGTTAGCAATTTGACTTTTGATCTGAAGTAATTGGCTTGTATGCAGGTTTGTGCCATAAAAGCCCCTGGCTTTGGTGAGAACAGGAAGGCCAATCTTCAAGATCTTGCTACTTTAACTGGAGGCCAAGTGAGAACTGAGACCCCTGCCCTGTGATGCATTTGCACATTTATACATAGTTGTATGCCTTAGATTCACTGTTTTTATTCTACGTGACAGGTCATAACAGAAGAGCTTGGATTAAACATTGAAAATTTGGATATGGAAATGCTAGGGACATGCAAAAAGGTAAACTTGCACCAGGTTTTGAAAGCTTATACATAGTTGTATGCCTTAGATTCACTGTTTTTATTCTGTCTTTTCTGGAATATTATGTTTCTTGA
The DNA here is from genome assembly GCA_003576665.1 of Ipomoea trifida. NCBI lineage: Eukaryota > Viridiplantae > Streptophyta > Magnoliopsida > Solanales > Convolvulaceae > Ipomoea > Ipomoea trifida. The sequence goes on from CP025644.1 coordinate 26,051,381, forward strand.
TAATTTCTTGAAGTAGAGATGAACTTCATTTTCTTGGTTTGCATCTCTAAATAAGTTGATAAAACAGTCTTATTTCTGTGGCCTGTTAGTAATGAAGTTTACTATTGTTCCAGGTCACTGTATCAAAGGATGATACTGTTGTTCTTGATGGTGCGGGAGAGAAGACATCTATTGAGGAAAGATGTGAGCAGGTTTGTATTGCCATGACGAATTAGTAATGTGAACTGGAAGACTGCTGGTTTGCTGTCAAGCATTTAGTAGGTTTTATTGATTAAATTTGGTGTTCATTGATGCCAGATCCGATCAGCTATTGAATTAAGCACATCTGATTATGACAAGGAGAAGTTACAAGAAAGACTAGCTAAGCTCTCTGGTGGTGTGGCTGTATTAAAGGTTTGACCTTGTTTGCATGCCTTTTGTCTTTCTTGACACTAAATGTGGCTATTTCATTGTAGTTATCGTCATTTTCTTGCACAGATCGGAGGGGCCAGTGAAGCTGAGGTTGGTGAGAAGAAAGATAGAGTTACTGATGCACTAAATGCCACCAAAGCAGCTGTTGAGGAAGGAATTGTACCTGGTGGTGGTGTTGCTCTTCTCTTTGCCTCAAAAGAATTGGATAAGCTCCCAACAGCTAACTTTGATCAGAAGATTGGTGTTCAAATTATTCAGAATGCCCTGAAGGTTTGTAGTGTTTACCCTTTTTATGGCTTAGAATCAGAATTTCATGTTCTCAAGCCTCAACAACAGGATATATTTCCCTCATTCAAATTGTCAGTGGCAGTCCCCTCTTGAAAGTTAACCGAACTGTATAACCCCATTGCAGACGCCAGTGCACACAATAGCCTCTAATGCTGGCGTAGAGGGAGCTGTTGTTGTTGGTAAACTTCTCGAGCAAGATAATGCTGATCTTGGATATGATGCAGCAAAAGGTATATACGCACTTGCTAACTAACAAAAGAATGAAACCATGATTACTTTATAAAGCACAAAAGATGCTGTAGTGTATGTACTTAGATTGTTTGTTTTATATGCAACAGGTGAATATGTCGATATGGTTAAGGCAGGTATTATTGACCCGGTGAAAGTTATAAGAACAGCCTTGGTTGATGCTGCTAGGTATGTTGAACTCTGTTACTTTTGTCATATGTGCTTCTGCTACATTGCTTATTAATCGCGTGTGTTTCTGCAGTGTATCTTCTCTCTTGACAACCACAGAGGCGGTGGTCGTTGAGCTTCCAAAGGACGAGAAGGAAACTCCAGCTGGTATGGGCGGTGGCATGGGCGGAATGGGTGGTATGGACTATTGATAGGATCCATAATCCCCACCTAGTCAAGCCTGCCTAAACACACAATTCTTTAACTCTCACAAATAAAAGAATCTAGGGTTCATCCCATTTTGGCAAAGACTAGAGGTGTTCCTGTAATCTAGTAACATATCCAAACTAGACTTGATGGTTTTCCATGATGAGGAAATTGTAATTTTTGTCCT
>CP025644.1:26054250-26117475 GCA_003576665.1 Ipomoea trifida
AATTTCTTGAAGTTCAATTTTTATTCGCTTACCAGCTTTTCAGAAATGTAGTTGGCAAGAAACGCGCCTCCTAGTATTGCGAGAGATGTTGCAACCAAGTGTCCAGCAATAGCACCACCCGCAACTCCCCATGGAGACTGCAAAACAGATCCATTGAAGGGAAAACCAAAAGAAAACTCGCAAATAATTAAAATCAGACTCTCTATAACTACTTGTGCTCGTAGAAACTATACCTGTGCTGCACCCAGAGCTATTGTTGCAAGCATAGAGCGGTCTCCCCATTCCTAAAAAGAAAACTAGCAATATTTCTTAACTCGAAAAGTAAGCAGAAGAAAAAAAAAGCACTCGATTGCTTGAGGAGGCTCTTACAGCAAAAAATACAAGGCTGAATGACTTCCACAGAATTTCAAGTGGATTCGAGAGTCGCTTTGAGGCCTGAAGAAATCAGCGTCGGTGGTTATAATTAAATCTGAAAGAGAAGCAACCAAGGGACATAATGTACTAAATCTAGATAATCACCTTTTCCTTCACAAGTTCCTCAGCCTCAACGTATTCATCACCTGTTTTAACCTCTTCAGATGGAAGTTCCCACGCGTCTTTGATTGCCTTGAGGCCAAAGAATACTAGAAGTGCAATTGCTGCATACTCTCCGATAGGCAAGGCTGCCACAAAAAAAAAATCAAACAATCAGAAATTTTTAACCATATTTACTTAATTGCATTGGCACAACATTCATTTGAAAAAGCATCGGTAATACAAATAGGGAACAACACATTTCATGAATTCATGTTTGATCGTCAATGTTAGCACTGTGAAACAGAAAGTTATGCTCTGGACATGAGATGTAAACTATTACACATTTACAATCCCGTTGCATAATATGCTCACGTGATTGAAACCACACTTGTCTTTTTAAAAATGTGACTCAAATTAGAGGTGTCTTTTTAAAAATGTGACTCAAATTAGAGGTGTCTGCTAATTAAGTTTTGGTCATGTTAAAAAAGTTAGAATAGTTTGATTGATGAAATAATACAAGCAGATCTGTAGAAGAGAGAAGAAGCCGAGGTCGAGAACTTACTTGTTTGGAACTGTGCTGGCACAGAATGAAAGATCCTTCCTATTACGACAGAGAGGATGGTCATAAGTGAAAGGGCACCCATTGATCCCAGAAGAACCTGACCAATACTTCATCAAAGTAAGAACAAACCCTACTCGCCTACTGCTACCAATCATGAGATATAAATTGTCGAATGAATTTCACTTCTGAGCAAGATAAACATCTCTAGCATTTTTTGCTTCTTATTATTTATAATACAACACTTGTGGTGATCTCTTCAATGTGCCCTTCCTATTACATAACCCTTTTTGAAAATAATATAAATGCATATTTTATAGGATGATACATAGGGACAACTTCTCATTGCTGATTGACATGATATTTTACAAGAGAGATGATTTTAGCCAATTAAAAGACATATTTAACGTGAAAAGTTCGACATGACCCAAGTCAGAGAAATCTCAAGTGAAAGTTCTTCGCAAACTAAAACTGAATATCAGAAAGGGGAGAGCAAGATGTTGAGAACTCATACCAATAGTCTTTTGTATTGCATAGCCAATAGTGCAGCAATGAAAAACGTCTGTAAAATTAGAGCAAAAGAAGCATTAACGAAATAGGAATATACCTTAAGTTGCCTTTAATTTAAAGAGATTCTTGATGCTAAATAATTTTCATTCATCAAAGTGCTATTACCTGTTTATTGCAATAACACATATATGAATGAACTAAACTTAACATATATATAATGTATAAATAACTGAAAATTCTCCAATGCAGATTAGTAAAAATACTGACTACTATAAATAGAAATGGGCGGTGATGTTTTTTGTAAATAGTGAAAGTAAAACTATTACTATTCTATTTACCAAATGCCACCACGCCTTTCTATTTATAGTTGTTGCCATTATTACTATTCGGCATTATAGAGTTTCCCTATAAATAATTAAATGCACCAATAACACTATTTTGCTTTGCTGAGAACAATGCAAAAGAAGTGGCTTAATAGTGTCTAAAGAAAATCAGAATGACCTACATGGATACCAAACATGGAGTTAAAAAGATAAGGTCAATCGAAGAAACACAAAATACTGAAAACAATAAAAAGCATGTGTTACGACTTGGGATTTTCTATAAACTATAGCAGGTGGTTATATATACCTTGTCGCCAATTTCAGATACAAATATCAGCGAGAATGCTGCAGTAAAGCCTGACTTCGAAAATGCTGTTAAGATTGACGAAGGTCCTCCTTTTACAAAGGCAATCAGTGAAAATACCAAAGCACATCCACATAGCACTAGAGCTATAGAGAGAGGATAAGGAATTTGATTTGGAAGCTTCTCACTGCCATTCATGAAAGGCAATATATGTTTCAGGCTGAATATCAAGAAAGTTTTAATTGGGACACTGCATAAAGTACATTATGAAACATAATGAACGAAAGTGTATATGGCATCATCAGAGAAGGCAAAAAGTCCTTTGTTTGGAAGCTTCTCACTGCCATTCATGAAAGGCAAAAAGTGTATATGACATCATCGTTGTTTAGACTCACTCTTTAGCTGAAGTATCTATAGGTGGCTCACTGAATTCTTCATAACCCCCTGATCCAATGCCAACATTAGATGCATGTGACGTTGTTCTGCAGTGCCTCCAGTGCAGCTTAGGCAGCTCCGACCTTCTTACTACAAATCAGGGTTAATGCAAATCAACTTGATGTGCAAATAATAAAAAATTACCCCAACCCACAAAATCATGAATACTTAAAATGGTAATGACCTTAGAAAATTGTAAAATTAGGAAATAAAATTATCTAAGAATGAATCAGCACCCTGGCTTAACAAGCAATTTCTCACACATTCAAGGAACAGTGAAACAAATAAAAACTTGTTTATAAAAAGATCTAGCAGATGGCATGCCTTTATCTTTCATATGAAACATAAGCCAAAAGCAGAACTTCTTGCAGGATACTATTCAAAGTCTCTTCAGAACAGTGCTTTACTACAGTGTACCTACTTAACTAATGGTAGAAATAGATGGCCAGAGAGAGAAAAAAAAAGGACATGGACTACTTAAATTTCTTAAGACTGTAAAGGGCCAGTAAGGCAGTTTGCAATCCCTCCACCAGTTAAATTCTTTTTATTGGTGCAAAGAAGGATCCTAGTCTGGCTTTAGTATGCATCTAAAATACTTTTCATTTATGGTGAATAAAAGGATCCTGCGTTTTAGCTACAAACATCAAGGAGCCAAGGGAAACCCCAATCCACTGATCACAATTGCTACTCAGAGGAGCATTTCTAAAATCAATATTTTGAACCCAAAACACTAATGGAAACCACGACTTACCAAACACCCACTTTAGCGGTTTAACTGGTTCCACTAACTTTTGCTCAAAATGCTGTTTACCAAACATGCCCATAATCTAGTATTATTTGACAGTCAGATATCCCATGACAGACTCAGTGATGTAATGTAATTTGCAGTCGGTGCCCTTGAACACTGGACAAGGCCATGGATGTTCAACAACTTCCAAAAGTATAAAAGAGATTTCTATTTCAATACACAACTTGTTAACATTAAGAAAATAAATAAATAAATAAACTAAGGCATAAAGGTTTCAGCTTTAACACATTTCTCAAATTGTTTACAATTAAAGTCAATAATTTCGAACTTACCATCTCAATTCCCCCTAAATTAAGACAAACAGCAGTCAAATTCAATAAACTGGAAACGCCCATTTTAACTAGTTTCTAGATGATCTAAATGGAGCTCACTAAAACCAACCGTTCAACCAAACTATATATTAACAAAAGAAAAAGAAACATGATTGAGATAGAAGAAAAGGGTGTTTAAGAACTTACAGAAAGAGGGCTGTACAAGTGTAGTTCTTGCGGGTACAAAAGGGCACGTAGGCAGAGTGGCAACCAAAGGCAACAAGGGAATCTTAATCGCTATTCCCTTGCTTGGTGTGATGAAAGGATGAACATTCCGAAGAACCAAGCCCTGCATTTCTTCTCCAATTCTACTAACAAAGGAGTTGTTGCTTACTGTTACAGATTCATCTGTGAAGGGAGTCAAAAAGACTGAATTTTTAGAAGAAAATTTTAGAGGCTCTTTCCGGTAAGAGTAGAGAGATGAGAATCCGGTACCGGAACGCTTCAGCTTGCCACGTGCACCAGATAAAGTGGAATGACCCAGTTGGACTTGCAGTTGATCAAGAAAAGGTACTTCCCGTATAAAAGGTCGCAGTTAGTACGACGTCGTTTTAATCCCCTTAGCTTAGCTGCTAATAGCATAGTACAAGTGTTCAACTGTTGATTTTGGGCTAAGGGTGGATTCCTAGAATGTAACCTTTGAGTATTACTTATCTCTTTAATCAAAAACATAAAAATTAGTTTTGGAAAAAGTTAGTGGAACATGTTTTCATATAATTAGATACATGAGAACTATTTTTTTTTTTAAAATTACCAAACAGTTAGTTATTCGTTATTAAACTTCTTCAATGTGCCTCTAGTACCTATATATATGTTGAGGGTTTAGATAGTGAAACGAGATTATCTCTCATGCATGTTGTTAGTGGAGACATGCATTCTGAAGCACATATAGACATAGGTTGTTCGTAACATATTTGTTTTAATTTGATCCTCACGTCATTGCATCATATCTTAAAACAACTTAAAATCATAAGCGGCCCATCAAAACTTGACGTTTTACCATCTTAATCAGAGAACTGTAGTCCATTCACAGCCCCTAATAATCCCCCTATAAAGTATAAAATTAAACACACGTCCATTGCCCACAAAATACCCATAAAGAAACCTCGTTTGAGATCTCAAAAACCAAAATTAAGAGTCTTAATCCTTAAGTATGCATATCCCGATCCAAAGGATTATTAGCCCCAATGCGTAAAAAAAAGTCCGAAGAATATGTGAAATTAACTACCCGGCTCACACAACACCGGTATGTATAATATAGACTTCCAAAACCCGTCATTGAGAATTAATTTCTCAGTCCACACCGATATATAATAATAATAAATCATCTTGTGGGAATTAATATCCCGGCCCACACCGGTACGTAATAATAATAATAAACCTAAAAGGATTAGTCAAGTTGGATAGAGAACATAAATTTCATATTTAAAGGTCACATGTTTGATTATTATATACATATTCTCGGTTAAATATAACTTTTCCTACTACCGTTTACCTTTTTCGCATAGTTTATAGGTTATTATACATGAGCAGTATACTCAGTGCACACTCTCGAATAAGGTCTTCATAATACGATTTACTTCTCTTGCATGGTTTGGAGGTTATTATATAAGAGTGGAATTCCAAGTGTTTCTATATGGTATTGTTATATCTTATTATAAATTTATAATGAAAAAAAGAATTGATGAAGCTTCCACCAATATTGCACAAACTCAATATATGTAATGTGCTGAATAGGGACTCTTAATTAATCATGTGTGGATGGGCTGATTCACATCATCCTGCATTCTTGAAAATGATTCGACCTTGAATTAATTAGTTGAATCAAACACCCTCAAACAAAGACAACAATATTGGGTGTATGGGAAGAAGACATTGTACTTTCTATGAAGACCAACTTTATAGACATTGTCTCTAATCTTCTCGAACACTTCAAACGACTCATCACCTCATGGCTGTAATTTAGACTCTATTTAATTTGTTGTGAAAAATATTCCATTAATATATATATATTTAAACCCAATTTTTCAATTGAATCGAATATATATCACCGAGTCCCTAAAAGTTTGAATATATAATTAAATAACTTCAAACTTCCAAAATTTATAAAAGCCTAAAAGCCTAAAACCAAATACACCCATAAATTATAACATGTTTGACAATTTATTCATTACAAAGTCAAAGGAAAAACAAAGAAAAAAAAAAAAAACACAGGCGCAAAAATAGGGGGCAGGTTTTTTGTCATTGTATTTGGTTCTCATGTTATTACATCCTAAAGCAACGTAAAGCCATAGGCCAATCCAAACTTCATGTTTCACCATCCAAATCGAAAACCTCCACCGCCCTATACTTATAAACGCCCGTCTCCTATCCCAAACACGTACTACAACGCAGCAAAATATACAAAACAATTAAGAAAAAAAGAAAAGAAAAAAAAAAAAAAGCAATGGCTGTCACCGCCGCCAGCTCCAGCCTGCAGCACAAGAACGTTGCAGTGTTTTTTATATTAATAATGGCTGTTGTCGCCACCGCTCACGACGGCGCGTCACATTCCAAGTACCATGACTGCTTCGAGAAGTGCCAGGACAGTTGCATAACCAAGTGGGGCTACGCCTTTTGCGAGATGAAGTGCGAAGGGGATTGCGGGGTTCAGGAGGTCGCATCAAATTGTAGGGACGACGGAAACAAATGAAGAATTAGTTGTTAGCATTTTTTTTTGGTGGATGAGTAAAATGTATATTTTTAATATATTAAAAATTAAAGATATATTATTTATGTATTGAAAGGATATTATTTAATATTCGTTTAAAAAAGATATACATTCATTCACTCATTCAATACATAAATAATATTATTTAATATATTTAAAATATACCTTTTGTTTATACTCTACACAATTTTATAAACTGTGATTCATATAATAATGATTGCCCGCTTTAGTTTAGGGCCCTTATAGTATGTAGGGACAAATTATTGTGTGGACCATGATTCACATAGTACTGTGTGGACCATAATAAAAATTATATTTTTAATATACTAAATGTACATTATTTGTGTATTGAATGTACATTAATCTATAATGTAAATTTGTAATATTCTAAAAGTACATTATTTTTATGCTGAATATACATCATTTGATAGTATGAATAATCCACTATGTTGTTTAAAATATTGATACTGTACTGGATGGATGGTCTGTTAATTTCATACACATTTTTATGGGATATACAGAATATGTGTCTCTTATGCTCTAATGATTATATGCTCATATTTAACATTTATAAAGCCTGTACACACAAGGAGTCACCTTGGTTTTGGTAGGTTGATTATTTTGATTTTTGAATTCTGTTTACTTATTATTCCTAATGAATAATCTTGTATAACTAGTAATGCAACACATTGGACATGGATCCAATTTTAGATACTCAATATGATACAAAAATAACGAGTTTGAGATTAGATTTATTGTGTCATTAATGTATTGACATAACAATAACATGTATTACTATCAATAGGCCAATAGCCCAAGAGGGGCCCTATCTATTGTTTAAATTCACCGTAATCCAACTTTTTTACCTTACAATCACATAAATGTAAAATGTTCTCACTATTGCATAGAGCTCCATAGTGTTATATATGTACCCAATTGGTTGATAAACTCCAATAATCTCTAGATGTTTTTTTTTTTTTGGTGTAACCCAGGGTCTCAACCGTCGGACACAATGGCTAACACAGGCACCTCATTGGGTGGGACAGCTGGTCTGGAGATGATTTAAGGCTGCTCCATACCCAAAGCCAAGGATCGAACCCTTGACCTTTGGTTAAAGATGAATGAGTCCCTTCCACTCAACCACACCCTCCAGGTTAATAATCTCTAGATGTTAATTAGATATGTATTTAACTATACTTTATACATATATAAAACTTTTATAATTATATAATGGTAGTGGTGGATTAGAAAAAGAAAAGGCCGGGTTCGAGAAGTCGACACGTTTTACGGGTATACTTGGAATACTTTTAAATTCCATGATGTGGAAAATGACAATTGTTGTAATGGATTAGTAAAGTTTGTAGAGAAACTCATAAACAAAATTATCAGGAGTGGCAACTTGCAAAAGCATGGGATTCGAAGATCAGTTTATGTGTGCAAATGATTAGTTTAAGACTACTGTCTCCTCGTTGTTACTTGTTTGGCTGCTGCTAATCATCATTATACTTTAAGACTCCTATCATGCCACATATATTTTTAAATTGTTGCTAAATATACGATGTTTATGCCCAATATTAATACTCTATATTAAAATTTTAAATTTATTTAGATTTTTTATATTTATATTATTGTATAATAATAATAATAATAATTTTATTATTATTATGTAAATCATTTTATAATTTTGATATTTATATTTTAGAAAATAACTTATATAGTACTCCAATATATAAGAGTAACCTCAACAATAAAATTTTTTTGGTGGTTTTTGTCAGGGACACCAGAAAGACGAAGAAAAAAAAAAGGAAATTAAAAAAAAAGAGCAAAAGATCATATTAACGCATTTGCGCCACACGTGAGTCTTCTGCAGTAGTTTTGCCTTCCTTTCTCTTTCCCTTAGGCCAACAAAAAAAACTCACATTTTCCGAGAAAAACGCTCAAAAAAAATCATCCTTCCCATTTGTTAAAAATCAGCCCATTGATTTTTTATTATTCAAAAAACCACCAAAAATTTACTTTTGGGGTTGTTCTAATGTCTATATATTATTACCATTGTAGAAGATAAGAAAATATATGGTGAATATGTGCATGGCAACAAGCCAACAATATAATACTTCAAAAAGATAACAAAAGTTATAATAGTATAAGTATTTTTTACCAAAATATTATATAGTACAACTCTTATAGCATAATGTATACATAAAAAAAATAACGAAAAAAACAAACATAAATTAAGAATATAACTTTCATTCACATTATTTATTTTGTATAATACTCAACATTTTTATTGTTTGAGATCTTATCTTTAGTTTTGTAGTGATTGAATTATGGACATATTCGTTCATGATATTTAATATATATATTTAATAACTAGATGACATTATAATTTAGAATGACATATTTATCCTTAAAAATTTTTAAAACAAAAAGTTAACACATTAAGTATACACTAGCTATTTTCTACATATTTGATTTGACTGATAGAAATCATTTCAAAGCAACATTATGATTGAACTTTAGACAAATTTAAAGAACTATCAAGCTTGGATGGTTGGTTTAAAAATGCAAGTTTTACCAAATCGAGTACTATGCTTATACTCCGATCCCCTAATTAAACTAAGTTTTACCAATAATTAATTTGACTAAATTAAAATTGAACTTATGGTATACCTAGCTAGTGTAGTCTTGAGAGTGGCCGGCTAACTGGTATTCTAGTACTCCAATATTTTATATAATTTTTTAATTAAATTTTATAACTTTTATTATACGGAGTAATTAATTTATTACATTTAAAATTAATACTACGTAGTAAGTATTGAAATTTATATATAAGGTGATGATGAAATTAAACCACTCCTTGCAACATCCCAAATTCTCTTTTGTATTTAATATTTTCATTATATCATTATACCACTCCTTGAGACGTCCACAATTCTCATATTTAATATATATGTCTAGTTTGGTTGGGAACAAAAGTTCTTTGTCCATGAAAATTCTCTATTGGGGTTAAGAAAACATTTCTTTTGCCCAACTGGAGCATGGAGTATATTTCCTGTCTTGTTGCATGTTATTCATATTTTTAAAATTAAATTAAAAATTAGATATTATGAAACTACAAAACATGTATTACCTCTTTCAAAATATGCAATTTACAAATCTAAAGAGATACAACGTATCTTTTAAACCGTAATCAAATTAAAATTGATTGTTTAATCTAGTGTTGAGAAATAAAATATTGGGATGAGCAACTTTTCAAAGGCAGATAATATAAGTTTGGGGCTGTGAGATGGCGCCTCGTTCTTGAGACGGAGTAAGCCGAGTTTTTTGTTATTTTTTGTTCCTCATCCTGGGGTTCACCCCTTCCTCTTGTATTAAGAAAAAAAAAAAGGCAGATAATATATACTCCGTAATATACGTATGCCAATCTATCATAGAAAACATCTTGTAATATTTAAAAACATTATGTCTCGATTGATAATATTTCAAGTACAAAATATAAGTATGATAATATATTGACCGTAAGTATGTCGCCGAAATATATTTTGAAAGAAGTAGTAGCCAAATTAAAGTAATTGCATTGCTATGCGTTCTTACTTTTTAGTACAAGAATTAGAGTGTCCCTCAATGTTGTTACCTAGGCTCAGCTTTTATACTATACATTAGTAACGGCACAACAACCTCCTGATAACTATAACGGCTCCTTAGTAATTGAGACTCTCTTCTCCATAAGCGCGTTTCCCCTTCATAACTTTTGCTCTTTGATGAGGTGGTACTCTTAATATGTGTGTGGCTCTTGCAATTGTTCCACCTACTATCTCTGACCGTTACTGTTTGATTGTCTTCACTACTTTGACGGGTTAGACCAAGAGTGTACTAGATCGGGTGGTCCAGTACCTTGTTCAATTATCTTGTGCCATGTTATATATATATATATATATATATATATATATATATATATATATATATATATATATATATATATGAAAAATAAAATGTAATATCGTTGGTGCGCATGCTTGGTTAGAGATGTACTCACTCCACTAGCTAGATTATAATGATTTGTATTAAACAAATTGGCTAGTTGTGCATATATAGGCTTGTCAATTTTCATGCGAAATTTTTAATGGACTTCGCACTATATATTATCATTTATCGTAAGGAGCTAGTGGAGCTTAATTTATCTTGACCGATCCAAAGATTAAACACTCCAATGATTAATAATCAATATTTAAATCATATCATTACGAAAATTAAATAGTGTATTAATATTAATATAAGAGGTAAGGAATATAGGAGATGTTTTATATAAAAATATTTTGATAAAAATCACTAGTTTTATTTATATAAAAAAAAACTAAATTAAATCGAATTTCACTATTTAGACATTAAGGTATATGAAGGATCAAAGAGTAATTTTTTAAAATAATATGTGCTAATCCTCATATTGTTTCTAGATTGCATGTAGAAGAAGAGTGACAAGAGGAATTATAAATTTGTTTGGGAGGTTATTTGGTTTCATTAAAATCTAATTATTTGAATGGAATTGTCTGAAAAGTAATAATTACTTATTTGAATTGTATATTTCTGATTTTAAAAATCACGTGTTTTTCTCATCCAAATACAGTTTCATTAGATACAGGATAGTAACTCATTGATGTGATCAAAATAAATATTGGCAATTTCTCATTAATTCATTCATTGGACAATTGATGACTTGCAAAGATAATTTTTAATAGCATAAATTAGGTCAGGGTAGGAGTCTAGAGTTACACTACAAAGAACATATACTAGGAGATGAGAATGCATTAATAGAGTTGATACAACTTGGTCGGTTAGTTTGATGTGGATTGAAGCGGTCTGAGTGACTGCTACAAGAATACAAGTGAATGAGAGTGTAAAGGTGACCTATTTTCATTATAAGTGATGGTCAATAATGACATGACAACTAGTGGCAAATGGTGATAACATAGTAGATTCCTATTCATGAAAAATTAAAAGGTTGTGGTCAGTCCTCCAGTAAGGCAGTCTCATCCGTCTTATTAGCCTTGATCAACTTTGCAACCTTGGCAAGGCTAGATTTCAAGTCTTTATGGGTTAATTTCTTGCCTCGTTGTATTGGGCTAGTCAAACTATCTTATAAGCATATCAATTTTATTAATTAGCTTAATATAAGTTTTATATATATATATATATATATATATATATATATATATATATATATATATATATATATATATATATATATATGTTGTATCATGAATTAGAGTCTATCTTATATTGTGGAACCTGATCAAAAAATTATGTGTTTATTCTTGACATATTCTGTATCTGCAAGCTACCGTTAACTATTTATGTATCTATAAATAAACTGAAGGCACATAACATGTTAACTACAAACACATAAATTGTAACATAATATGTGTCTGCAGTTAACAGTTTATATATTTGTAGGGCACATAAACGGTTAACTGGATGTACAAAATATGTTAGCTGTAACAATTGCATAATTGGAGATTAAATTGAACAAGTTAAAAAGTCGATAACCAAATTGGTGGAATCCTTAATAGTCAAGACACCAAATCGGGTTTAAACTCCATATAAGTGTAAGTATGTAAATGTTAATACAAAAATAAATTTTTCAAAAAAAATTGAGAAGACAAAAATTTAAATTAAACTCATTAAGGTTGATTGAACATAAACAAAAATACATCTCCCGATTGAAATATTACTAAATCTTCCGTCTAGGCTCTGCATAACAAAAACGAGGAACTAAAGCGTACATTAGGATCGGAGAAAACTAATTAACGATCGAAAAACCTTAAACTGCTCTGATCTCACATCGATCACATCGTCCAAGAAAAATCTTTCCTCCAATTGATTCCATCATTGCCAAAATAGAATCCATCTTTCTTCACCAACCAGAAGCATTGCCGCGTCGGATTGCAGCGCTGGACGTCTCGGCTCCGCCGGAACGCTTCGAACCGTCGCCGGCGCCGATCAAACTTCATGGTGCATCGGAACTTGATGTTCGCCCAGAAAATGGTTTTTACGCTCCAGCTAAAGTCATCTCCCTCCTGGAGCGCCCGCCCGCCAATGTCGTCGTCGGCGGACGACGAGCACCAGACCACCAAGGGCATCGACGAGTTGTCGGAGAAGCCGTTGATGACGTGGACGTCGTACCGGTCGGGCTGTTTCAAGGAAATGAAGGCAACGTATGTTGCTAGGGCTAGTATAATAACCAACAAAATGCTCTGTGCTTTCATTTTTTCATTTTTTATGATTTTTGTTGGTTGGTAAGCACAATGTGTGTATATATATAGAGTTTGGAATGCCAAGTTGTTTTTGTTACATATATCACAATAATAAATACTTTTAATTTTAATTAGCTGGTCAACTAATTCAAAATAAGTTCATAAATTTTGTTTGGGTAACAGCCGATAACAACTTAGAGCATAGTTTAAAGTTTGTACTAGTGTACAAGTATTTAGAGGACTTGTAGGCCAATTGACACACATTTTAATTTGTGATTTATTACCTCCTCCACCGACCTGTCATCTGGGCATGAGCGGTGAGGAGTTTTAAGCTTAAGTTTGGAGTTCAAAGTTATAATGGATACTTTTAGATATATATAATGCTCATGAAAGTAATATTTAATGATTAAATACTTTTAGTTATAATAATAAGTCAATATTAAATTATTGTGTATAATTTTTGAAGGTGCAAGCATTTTCTCATTCCAGAAAATTTTTCATGTCCATAACTCATTTTGAATGGAAACATTTTTTTTTTCATTTTTATACTATAGTAGTTATAATGTGATACTTCTTTATGAATTTATAAAAAATATTATATTTTAACTAAAATTCTTTTGTTTTGGGGAGAGGGGTTTGTGGATCTCCTACCATGATATTGCCAGTGGCCGGCCAACGTTATGAAGGCGTCCAGGTGTTCATTGTCACTTAGCTTCCTCCATTCAACACTTTCAATTTGCTTCATTCATTGCCTGTTTTTTTCCACAATGTCATTGCTTTCCTTTTTTAGGTTTTCTCTAGTTGCTTCTTTTTTGGATTTTGGTGTATGTTGTCCTCTGCTCATTGTATGTGCAAATTAGTGACGAATTTAATTTGTAATTAAATATGTGTGTCCATAATCATGTGCGATTTGGCTTTAACATGCAAACCTGCAAACTACTAAAGGATTGCATTGCAACTACTACATGATTACATTGCACCGAATACGATTGCACCGTAAAGGTCCTCCGATATGTCTGGGAGCAGTTGCAGTACAATCATGTATTAATTGCGGTGCAATGACTGAAATCTA
This sequence comes from Ipomoea trifida, assembly GCA_003576665.1. Lineage (NCBI taxonomy): Eukaryota > Viridiplantae > Streptophyta > Magnoliopsida > Solanales > Convolvulaceae > Ipomoea > Ipomoea trifida. Next base: position 26,068,050 of record CP025644.1, read on the forward strand.
ACTCTATTTTCACCTAAGTAACGCTTTGCATTTGATCCGTTATATACACACACACACACTAGTCTTTAATATGCGCGATGCGCAAAAAAATATGCTCAATATTTATATTTTAAAAAATAACTAACAAATTCTTACTAAAAAAAATTATTTATTATATTAATCCAATATATAATGTCTCCAAATATTATTATCATTAAAGACTATAAGAAAAAATTATTTTTTTTGTTTTTAAAGGCAACATTACAACTTCACTTCCATCTAGGCAACAAGTTGTGGAAAAATAAAGACCACGCATGCACAAACCACTTCAACAATCATATTGCCGGTTTGCAACCGATTAAATGATTCTATCTCACTCCTTTTTTTTTTTTTTTTTTTTTTTAATCTAATGGAAGGTAGGGTGTCCAAAACAACAAAATTAGAGAGACTATAACCCTTATGTTAAGATTATCACCAATTTTTGAGAGAAGGGTGCTTGCCTTTAAAACCTGTCAATCTTAATTGCACCGCAGATTATCTTACGTACTCTTAATGGGACTCGAATGTGTAACATGTCTCTGATACCACTTGTTAGAATTAAACGCGTTTACCATTATTACACCAAAAGTTATAACTCGTACCAAATGCGTAACTTTATTTCTTATATTGTCATACTTTCGAAATGCAAGTTGCGGGACTTGACTCTTCACCAATCTCTGCACAACATCGATATCTTATAAGACAACTCCAACACACGTTCATGTAAAATCCTCTATACTTGCAATGGGAGATCTCGAGCTCATGCATATATACCACGAATGCGTGTAATAGATACTCCGTAAAAGTTTTGGCAAAGCTACTCTATTTTGCTCACTAAACAGATGCACTAACTTAACAATCCATTGTCTCTGTATGACTCTCTTGCATTTAGGCAACAAATTGGCCTTAACTCCCTAATAAAGCCCTTAGAATAACGTCTCTTCATCAATGACACTTATTTGATTGTTATTACTAAAAAAAAAAATTACAAAATATGATTAAATTACTCAAAACTTATATCTGATCTTGTACTTAAATTTCCTCAATCTTTAGTAAGACTAATCAATTGTGAGATTGAATCGGATGATGGACATACTATATAATTATGAGAGACTTTATTTTCATATTTTATAAAGATGATATAAGAACAACATCAACCATTATCTACTAGCAACTAGCTAGCTATAGCTAAATGACCATGCCCAAACACACATTTTTATAGTTTCAAATACTTTATTAATTTTTTTTTTTTAAAGTTCATGAGTTGAAATGCGTAATACCTTATCGAATTAAATTACTTTAAGCACTCGTACCTCTAGAAAGACTAAACAAGGTATTGTGACCGGCCGGGTTGGAATTGGATTTGGATGATAGGCATGCTATACAATTTAGATGGAGTTTCTTTTCGTATTTTATATATCCTATCAAATCCCTTTGGAAGATTTTGGCATGAGTGAGAAAGTGAAATTGTATGTATAAATATTTATAAAAATGAAAGGACAAAGAATGGTGCGCCATTCATTTCTGGATTGAGTGCATCTATCAACTAATCTTTATGGCATGATTGGATGTCACAATGGGCAACATTATATTTGTTGTAATAATGAAAATATTGTAAGATAAGAGATTCGATTGAGACTGCATAATATATAGTTAGGGAACAATGAAAACATTTATCCTATGTTCTAATTAATTTTATCTTTAATTTGTCAACTGGCTTATTGATTAATGTGGTTGTGTGCTTGTCTTATCTTTGAATACTTGTTGATCGAGTAAACTTCTTTTACATAAATCATTGGATCCACTCAAGGGAAGAAAAAAAAAAAAGTGTTCAACTCTTATTTTTGTATTTTTTTTAAAAAAAATTGTAATTAAGTGTCTTGACTAGAAAAGAATGGAATTAAAATTTTGAACCTTCAATTTTGAGTAATTACATTTTAATATTCACAAATTTCGAACAACTAGGTCTTAATCATGACAAAATGACAACATTTTGTTTAAGAGTAGACTCTCATGTGAGATCGTCTCACGAATTTTTTTTTTTTGTTGGATTAATGAGGTAAACCCACTCCTCACTGTGTAAGTATGTGAGTAAACGCTCGCCCTGTGATACTTTGCCCTAGCCGGCAAAGGATCACAAGGAGGTAAACCATCCTAGGTTACCCATAGCTGACCGGCTCAAACCCAAGGGCTTGAGGTTCGAACCCATTCATGAGCTCACGGGTCGTGGTCAAGATAAAAATATACTCCGTAATAATTATATTAAAAAATGTAATATTAATAGAGAATAAAGTGTTTGTTACTTAAAAGGGAAAGTGTAATACTTTTGAAGAAAATGTAATTATTTTAAATTAATATGTAAAAGTATTACATTTTTTTCAAAATATTACACTTTCTATTATAAGTAACATACATTTTATTTCTTATTAGTATTACATTTTTATCTTAACCCGATTTGACTTACGAATTCTCTCACACAAATTTTTGCCTTTATTTAAATATATTGACCATTAGTCTACATCAATAACAATGCCAATATGTATGCAATATATATATATATATATATATATATATATATATATATATATATATATATATATATATAAATGTGGGTCAAAATACAACGCATAGCATTCATTAAGAGTGTGTTAACACCTTACTATATGATCTGTAGGTTTTAAAAAAAAAATTGAAGAAAACAAAACAGAAAAATATATTTACTTGCTTGAAAATTTAACCAACTTGAATAAAAATTGATAATAAAGAATTAAAATTAAAAATTGAAAGTAAACACAACCTAATATTTAGTGGTTGATGATTTCTAAAGATTGATTGATTACTCACTGAGAATACACCAGTAATTGGAGATGAATATTTTTCATTCAAATATCAACACCTTATAAATGGAGGTATTCTTATCTGCTTTGCATGGGAACCAGGAGCAACAATTTCTTCCCCTTTTTTTCGGAAATAAAGTTCGGTTTTAACGTTTTAAAAAAATCTTAAACATGATTTATTTAAGAAAAGCTATTTTTGAGATCATTCTCAATTGTCGTTGTAGTATAGTGATGAGTATTCCCGCCTGTCACGCGGGTGACCCGGCAACGGCGCCTTTGGTTTTCATTACCATATTTTTCATGTCTTATCAGAAAAATGCGTCCTTTATTATTATTTTTTATAATAATGATGGAGTACGTATCAAAATTTAATAATGTCAAAACTAGTGATAATTTATTCTTGTATTTGAATAATGCATATAAACTCTTTTCTTAATAAAAATGATACTTCTTATGTCTCATTTATCTGTCCTACTTACTTTTCATTGGTTAAACTAACTATTTCTTCTTTATTTATTTTTTTATTTTTTAATTTATTTTGTGTTTAAAAGTACTTTTAATTTAGTTTTTAAATATATAAATTTTATATATTAATATTAAACTTAATATTATGAAAAATTAAACTAAAAATAACTTTAGTCAAGCCTCGTTAACCGAATCAGATATATAAAATGAAATGGAGGGAGTAATAATTTAAATTAAATGGTTTTAAATCGGCAACAAATAAATACATATAGATAAATAACTATATATATATATATATATATATGTATATATATATATATATGTATATATATATATATGTATATATATATATATGTATATATATATATATGTATATATATATATATATATATATATGTAATTAAATATATTTTACACTTTTTTTTATAGAGGATAAAATAAGAAAAATGATTTAAAAAATATTAAAATCAAAATAATATGAACCATTCATTTCAAAAAACTATTATAACATTTTTTTTTGTGCAGTTAGAGACCAACTTTATTGGTTTTATTAGGGTTATACATTATAGATATAGATGCCGTTTATATCAGTCTCCACAATATATATATATATATATATATATATATATAGAATAATTAGTTGGAATACATCCCAAATAAATAGGATAGAAATCACAAAATGTCTTGAATTGAAACACTAATAAAGTCCTATAATTTCTCTCCGTAGACAACCTCTATATAGAGTTCTAAAAAAATGTTTAAAATTAAATGAAATTATAAAATTGAAAAAAAAGATATAGTGTATTTTAGGAAAAGAAAATTTGAATTATTAGATTCAACTCAAAAAGAAAATAATTGAAAGTCCTGAAGTTAAAGAATTTTATATTTTTATATATAAATAAATATGAATTAATTACTATTTTGGTCTCTCGACTATGACTTATCAACTGACAAAGGACCAAATCGAGTACAAAATTGGTAATTGAGGACTTAATAGCACGCTGAGCATGTAAATATTATAAAAGTATACCACCTAGTAAAACACATGGCACTCTCAGTAGGTGGCATATGGCATCAGCAACTGGGCAAAGGGACTGTTCATGTACAATAGCCCTTTCCAGCCACCAAATTATTTGATGAAATTATTAACTTGACCAAAGTGTAACGCGCGGGGCACTTTCCTACAAATTTTCAAGACGCATGGGACACCTTGCCGAGGTTTGCTACACTTTTCTGGACATTTTTAGGAGTTGTATATAGGTTTCCATAGTTGGTAGAATAGTCTAGAAACTTCAAAATAACACTAGAGGTTGTAGGGAAGTATAGAATATTCTAGAACTTTATGGAATCCTCAAGTGTGTAAAGATAGTTATGGAGGATTCTAGTAGATCTCCATCATCCATTGAGGAGGTGGAATGGGTATAAATACTCCTAGTAGGGCTCATTTGTAAACAATCCAAGCAATCTAACAAACCATCCAAGTGTGGAATAAAAGAGTGGAAGTAATACTAGTTCCCTACTAAGTTCGAGTTTTTCTTTTAGCTTCTTGCCCAACTTATTTCCGTAGCCATCTCATCACTTACTTTGCTTATTACTATTAGAGGAGAAATATAGTCAAGGCCGCACAAGACATCGTTAGGGAAAAACGAGTCCGTGACAAAAGTCTCCAATTTTTCATTTCCAGCACATCTTTGCAAAATTGTACCACATTAGCTATAAAATTTTCACATTGTGTGTGTATGCATGGAAACAAGTTAGCCATAAAACACGAGTGCCTGACTTCTTCATTAACATACCTGTCAATGTCATTGGTTTTGGAATGCAGAGTAAAAAGTCTCCTTGATCAATAAGCGATTGAGATTTAGTCATGGACTCTTTCAGGCAAGAGATTTCATATTCCTTTTTATTGATAAAATCTTGCCAATTTGTCTTGACCCTTTCAACGTCATTAGTGAAATCCCAATCCGTGCTTTCAACAATTGGTTTCATGGCCTGCAAAGACAAAAATTAAATTTTAACAGACAGATCTAATACATACACAACCAAGATTGAAATAGAAACATGCTTTAAATAAGAATCAATCTTAGAATTTGAACATGACTACAAAATCCATAGTAAAAACGATTGGAAAACGATTGGAAATCAGTGTTGTACAGACACAAAAGACGTAGACGTGCAAAACCAATCAATCAACATAAGAAATGAAAATGGATAATTCAAATTAAACCAAGGCCTTGATTGATAGGGAATATACTCCGAGTATACTGCCCTACTAAGGCTATATGTATGCCTAGCGTATTATACTGGGTACGATACGTTATTAGCATATAAAAGGGACCATAACCCTTCAATTAAGGGATTTTTTTGTCCATCTCTCTTCCTCTCTCGAGTTTAAACCATCCTCTCTAACCTCTAACAACTTCTTGACAAGGTTTCCTTTGTGAGCTCCGATAGAGCATCACTTTTAAAAAGTCATTAAGTCCATTGATTTTCTTGACAAAACCAGATCTTATCATAACCCAAAATTTATATATATTCTGTAAGTGATAGGCTCTTTCTCTATGAATCTATCTATCATGATCCTATCCTATCTATAATAAAGTGGTGGGTAATTTCTTGCCCAAGAATTGGGCAAAAACGCTGTCGTTTAGCTTAAAATCGGAGTGTGCAAATTCCCGCCCAAGATATTGATTTTGGAAGATTATTTAATGAATGTTCTTAAATATGGAAATGGTTCACATGGCCGAAATAATTAATGATGACGATTAAATATGGTGATGTTTGCCAAGCACCTTGTGCTCAAATGGCATGTAGTGGCCTCCCTCAAATGAAAGGTCATGAGTTCGAGCCTAATTGACTCTTTGTGCTTCAACAGGTTGAGAAAAGTATAGGGTCGATTGGTTTAACAAGATCATCGTAAATCTACATCTCTTTATATCGGAGACAAACACTTCAACTACAATACACCAGATTGCTTCGAAAAAACACACACAAAAACTTCAACTACAATACACCAGATTGCTTCGAAAAAACACACACAAAAAAAAAAAAAAACCTGCAGAATACACACTACAGTTTTAATGTATCCCTATACATTCTTGGTGTATCCCTATACATTCTTGGCGGTGGCATCTCTCCAATGAATACAAGAAGAGCAATATGATTCCACATTCTGCCATCAAATGAAGACCTGGTTCTACATATGAAATCCCGGAACGAAGAGGGGGGCGAAGCCATCAAATGTAAAGAGGTAGTCTTCCATGATAATAATATTATGCGCGCATATATATGCAATTAAATTTATTTTACACTTTCTTTTTATAGAAGGTAAAGTAGGAAAAATAATTTTAAAAAAAATATTAAAATTAAAATAATATGAACCAATCATTTCAACAAACCATTATACCAACATTTTTTTTGTGTAGTTAGGACCTAACTTTAGAATAAGTGGTTGGAATACATAATAAATAAGATAGGAATCACATGATGATGTCTTGGATTGAAACACTAATAAAGTTCTATAATTTTTCTCTCCATAAATAATCTTTATACAGAGTTCTAAAAAAATGTTTAAAATTAAAATAAATTATAAAATTAAAAAAAAAAAAAAAAAAGAAAGAAGAAGAATATTTTAGGGAAAAAATATTTGAGTTATTAGATTCAACTCCAAAAAAAATAAAAGCAATGAAGTTAAATAATTTTATATACAAATAAATATAAGTTAATTATCAGTTTGATTCCTTCCTCAACTATGGGGATGTACCAAATTGTTCCTCAAAAGAGACAATCACTTGACAGTCAAGTGACAAAATACCAAATCGGATACAAAATCAACAATTGAGGACTTAATTGGTCAAAATTGATAGTCAATAACCAATTTGGTACTTTCGCCATAGTCAAGGGACCAAAATGAAAATTAACTCCCCATTCACACTTTTGAGAGAAAATTTTGTGGCCTTGAAAATGGCTTTATTATATATAAAGATTTTCATTAATTGTTTGCTATCTATTTATTTACTTATACACCGTACCAAATAAGCGTACAGACAAGCTCGGCAACATCGACCAATCTAGTGTTTGGAGGACGTCGATTCTCGAAGACCCACCTGATCAACTCTTGGACCTCTTAATTGTAGGGGTTGGCAAAAAAACCGGACCGACCGAGAAACCGATGACCGATAACCGAACCGACCGAAAATTTCGGTTTTCGGTCGGTTATCGGTTATGACCTTTAAAAAAATTCGGTCATTTCGGTTTTTCGGTCGGTTATCGGTTTTAAGTTCAAAAAAACGAACCGACCGAAAAACCGAAGAAGAAACTAATATATTTTAATGTAGCCTAGTACCTCATAGGGTCCAACTATCATTTATATAATTATTATATTATATTAGTTTGCTTTTACTGCCACTTTGCCCAAACTGCCTTCATTTAGAGCAATAACAATTAGCCAACAACATTGAATAAAGAAAATATAACCTAATTACCTCATACTAAAACACTATCTTCACTCAGAGGACTCAAAGCCGCTGAGCACTAAATCCACTAATTCGGTTATAACTTATGAGCATTGGATTTTAAAATTTTTATGTGATATGTGTTTGTAGTGTTAATTTTTTTGAGTTTAGACTAATATTTCTAAGAAATTACACTCCGAAAGGTAATTAAATTCGGTTAAAAATAACCGACCGTAACCGACCGAAAATTTCGGTTTTCGGTCGGTTCAGTTATGAGTATTGATTCGGTTATTTCGGTCGGTTATGAGAAATGTAATTTTTTTTTCGGTTATTTCAGTTATTAACCGAAAACCGACCGATGCTCACCCCTACTTAATTGCGGACGATAGAGGCGCCTTGACTCGTAGGATTACTTAATGCGCCCATCCTTTGTACCAAAAAATAGTAACAAACTAAGAAAACACCAAAAGCAACGTGCACTTTATTAAGCACTGAAACATAAAACTTAAAATAGTAGAACTTTAACAAACACACACGTTATATTCTAAAACATACGGAGTGTATTATTATGCAAATGATAATACTATAAAGGCAGATACTATGTGCACCAAAAATAAATATATTAATTAATGGAGTAAAAGCAATGGTAGCATATTTTTGTTACAAATTTTGATATGAGAAAAGTGCGTATTTTGTTACATATCTTTGATAAACTGTGTCTAGCAGTGTGTGATCCATCCATCCCTCATCCTCAAATAAGTAAATTTTTGAAAAATCAACCAAAATACTAAAAACAAACTTGATCACCATAACCCGAAACACAGAAACAACAAAACACTTGGGGATTTTCTAAGCTCTTGCTAAGGTGATTGTAAACGAGAGTTTGAGGTCTGACACTCCATCGAAACTTTTTTCTCCGAGAATCACCTGCAATAATAGTACGAATCCCCGTTAAGTAACATCATATAAATGTTGAGATTGTTCACACTTTAACGGTTAGTGAGAGCTGAGAGTACATACAGCACTTGGTGGAATCGAGTCAGCAGGAAGCAATGGAGATGCAATGGCATCAGTAATGTATTGTTTCTGATGAGAGAGAGAAAAAAATACGAGAAATCACCACTCAATCATCCATACATAGAGAGCACCAACTAACAATCCTCAATAATAAATCACTATGTTACCTGTGTCTCCAAAACCTGCTGAGAAACTGATTTATCCTCGTCTAGAGCTCTGAAGTAGACCTGAACTACATCCGTCGGCTCAAGTGCAGATTCCTTTTTCAACCTCTGAACTCTATTAACAATCTATAGAGTAATTGCACAAACAATCAAAAAGGGATTAACTAATACCTAAATAAGGACAAGTTGATGTCAGAAACAAACAAAGCAGCTCAGCTCGTAACAATACCTCGCGAGCAGCTCCAGTCTTGAGTTGTGACTCATCTATCACCAAATCCAATACCACCAACACATCACCTGTAAATGTAATTAAGTAGGAACTGGAATCATACATATCTTTTATATATCCTTATAAAATAATAAGGATAGTAGAGATTGTCGTTACCATCTCCAGCTGCGTCTATCTCATCCTCTGTCCGATTATCAGGACGCTTAAAACCCCGGATAATCTACAAATAGAAAATTACAATTATGAAGTTATAGCATCTTACCTAAAAAATTAAATGGAAACCCATTATAAATGTCACAATCCTTTAACCATTTATAAGCGGGAACCTAACAATGCAAACTATGTATTTACAGAATAAAGTTGCTCTTCTGGCTAATTTATCCTTTCATCATACACCCGGCTTAGCCATCCATCCCAAAGTAATTAACAGTTGGACACTCAGAATACATAGATAATACACACACAATTGCCCAATTGATATCAAGTTATGCACCTTAATATCACTAAGCTTCAAAGTGTGTTTTGCAAGGGTAACTTCTCCAGCTTTCTCAAAAGCCAGAATATCTTCGGTTGACATTGCCTTGACTCCCTTTGCAACTTCTCCCATTGACTTTCCTAGTCTTTTTCCTAACACACTGAGGAGGTGACAACAAATGAGAGAGAGAAATACAAAGACTAGATAATGCAATTTCAGTATAATAAATCAAATCACCTGAAGTCAGGTTCAGCGCGTAAAGACGCATATTCCAAAGTATTACTACATGTCTCCAAAGACAGAACATTGAGTTCCTCTAATACAAACTGTAATGCAATGTAAACCATATAAAGTTAATGAAATGTGACAAATTGTGTACAACAAAAAGCAAATAATGTGCAAGGTGAGAGCTTAAATAATGTTATTTATATAAAAAAAAAATTAAAAAAAAAAAAGTAACAATAGAATGCTACAAAAACAAAATGAAATAGAAATTTCAAAAGAATTACATTAATACAAAATTCTATCAATTATTTTTCCAAGCAACAGAACAGCTTAATGACACAATACCATTAGAAATCAGATAAAACAGAGAGCCTAACTCATACGGAAGAACATAAACTCAATTATATATATATATATATATATATATATATATATATATAATTAAATAAAAAAGAATCAAGGAAGCCCATTCCCACAACCGAAGGACAAGTGAAACAGAATTTTCAAGAGTCTCCCTTGATTGACTTGGTGTTTTCTAAATTGGTCTCAAGTATGTGGTGCAGTGTATACTTTTCACATTCAAAGTGTGCCTAATTGCATACATTAATATGATAACTTCACTACAGCTCACCTAAGGCGCAATGTAACATGTCACCATATATTAAAAACAACTCAGAAGATGCATAAGATAATAAGACACTCGAAGAAAATAATAGACCTCTTTTAGTTTCTCCTTGATATCCTGAAGAAAATCTTCATCTGGATGTACGACCACCATGTTCCTGACAAATAAAATGACAAAAGAATAACATTTCATAGTATTATCCTTTATGTTGCCACAGCATAAAGTGGGACAGAAGCAAAAGCTGTAAAAGATAATCCAAGAAGCACTACCTTAGTGGTGTTTTTAGAGGTTTGTTACGGCGCTCACGGATATTACGGGCAAGATCAATGACCGTCATCATCCTACTAACACTTTGTTCAATCCGTTCCCATCTCTAGAATCACATAAATTTTAGAACATGAAAGGTTTAAAAAAATTCAGTTATAATGATTCAATGATCACCCTTTAAGAAATAACTAAAAAGTAAATAAGTAGTACCTTCCCCTCTACTTCCGGAAAACTGCAATAATGAATACTACCCTCTGATCCATTGAGAACTTTTCTTAAATTTTGATATAGAACCTCAGTAAAGAAAGGTGTGAATGGAGCCATTGCTTTGCATGAAGTCAAGAGCACCTGTATCCACCAACCAAACAACACATACGCATTTAGAATGAAAAATGAAAAAATTTGATCCTGAACAGCTAATCATTTTATTCTATTTTTAGATCCATAACTTGAAATTTATATCACTGTAGGTTCTATGATTCCAAGTTCAGATAGATGCACTTATCCTTGTTTGTCTAATCACTAATGTTGCATATAAATGTGTTGGCATCAAACATGGCTGCAAAATTTTTCAAAATGAAAGCTAGGAAATGTCTATACCACACATAATTATAAGTATATATAATAATATTTGACTACCAAACACTTTTTTACAGGTAATAATAATTGCCAATTGTCAATCACCGAACATGCTAATGACACAATGAAATATTAAATAGCAAGATATCAGGGAATTGCTCGAATACATGGTAGAGAGTAGACAGAGCTGTTTTGCAATCCTCCTCGCCTGTACGACCTTTAAGCCTCTTACGATTGAACCGCACATAAATATTTGTCAAGTTATCAAGAAATTTCAACAGATAGGGAACCACCTGCAAGGTGAGTGGAAAAAGTTAATATTGACCACCTGCATTACATACAGAAACACGTAGTTCTGAATGACCAGCTGCAAAATACTGTGCACCGGCATAGCACAGTTCAAAATTATGAATTCCAAACTGAGAAGGGCATTATTTAATAGAGGCCAACAGAGTAATCTATACTATACTCCACTTGTTAAGTCTTTTCCAATATTAAGCCTACTTCTCACAAATATTTTTTTAAAAAAACAAACTCGTCTCTTTTGGAAACCAAGCAAGTGACCAACTACATCTAAAAGAGGGAATAAATAATGATAAGAATGAAACAAGACCTTAGACTGCTTGGTCAAGGGAAAAAGAGAGCCATCGGCAATACACTAACTATACTTGAGTTCATTATCCCATAATTCACTAACCAAAACGATATTTGTTAAAGAAAACTAACCGTATACAATCTGTACGCAGCCATCTCTTGTCGAACAAAATGTACTAAACTTTCAGTCGCTGAGTTGATCCATTGATCAAGGACATTTGAAGATGATTGAAGAGTTTTTTTATCAAAAGGAGTAAATGCCCCAAGCCCATCAACCTCAAATCTTTTTGCATTCTGAACAAGGAACCTATATGCATTATACCATGGCAGAAAAACATCTTTAACCTGCAGTATAAGAGAAGGCAGTAGGCAGAAATCTTAGCAAACTAAGAACTAAGCAGGAAATAACAACCAAAAGCAGAAGTTAACAGGTTGAAAGAACAGTATACCAATGCTAAAACGTAAACTCATTAAGACAAACAAAAAGAAAATGATGTTCAGAGCACTATTACTGGCAAACCAGAACAAGCAAATATTTAGAAACCTACCACTCCATACACTCCCTCTTTTCTGAACCGCAAGGGCTCAGCACGAACAACTGGAGAGTTAATCAGATATAATCGCAAGGCATCCTACACAACAAACCATGAACAATAGCATTAGTTCATTAAAAAATTAGTCATCAAGAAAAACAAGCATATTATTCTGATTCTCAATACTGTAATAGCAGCGATAATTGACACCACTTACAGCACCATAATCATTTATAACTTCCGTAGGTTGCGGATAGTTCTTCAGTCTCTTACTCATCTTCTTTCCATCCTCAGCCAGGACAAGTCCATTGCAAATAAGATTTCTAAAAGCAGGTTTTCCAAACAGTGCAGTAGACAAGACCATGAGGGTATAGAACCTGCAACAAGCAACAGCAAAAGGTTAAACTCCAATTCCCAGACTACCAAAAATTAAAATGTAATACACAATTGACAGGAGAAAAAGTTATGAGTCAGCAACGCACAACACCACAAGCAAAAAGTCTACAAGCAGATTCTGTAGCTTTGGAAAGAAGAAAAATAAAACAAAAATTTGGAATTACAGCAGATCTGTGCATCGGAGAGAAATCATATGAAATGCGAGAACAAAAGAAAACCGTGCCAAAACCCTATTCTATGATCCATAAAAAGAATCAGTAACAAAGTAATGTTAAATTTTTATTTGACTTCATCCAAAATGTCACCCATTTTTAGAAAGAATGCTTTGGCATCATGGATTGCCAGGGTCAAAGACAGAAATAAGGATAATTTTGAAATGAATGACAAAAATGGGAAGGTTTTAAAAAGTGGACAATTTTGGGAAAAACTCATTTGCGACATGCGTTTCTGACTAGAAATGCATGTCCCAAATGAGTGTCTTGAAATTTTTGAAAACATTTTTTTTGGTTGGTCAACGTGAAAAATGCCACTTGTGTTTCTCGTATAATATGAGAAACGCAAGGTAAGTAGTACTTGCATTTCTCCCAAAATCACCAGAAATAATATCTTTGTGACTTGAGAGATCCTTGGCAACTGGAAAAAGCCTTTATATTAAAGAGAGAATTCTTCTTTTCATTTTCAAACGAGAAATTTTGTGAATGAACTTTCTATACTATACTAAGTTTTTTTTTTTTTGAAACAATATTATAATAAGTTTGTTCATAGAGATTTCATCAAAAAAAAAAAAAAAAAAACAGTAAAGATGATGAGCACACAATAAGGAAGAATCAAGCGAATCAACTAGATGATGATGATGAACAGAGAGCAGCAGCTGAAATGTATCTATGGCACAGGAGCCAATAGAAATTTGGCAGGAGGCAGCTGAGCAACGCCGCCTTTCTGAGTGTTGGAATATTTCCGATAGATCACTTGCAGCTTCTGGTTCGCGGTAGCCTCGATTTTGGGAGAAATGCAAGTGGACTTGCGTTTCACATTGACCAACCATTAAAAAAAAAAATTCGAAAGTTTCAAGAAACTCATTTGGGATTTGCATTTCTTACACAAGAAACTCATGTCCCAAATGAGTTTTTCCCAAAATTGTCCACTTTTTAAAACCTTCCCATTTTTGTCATTCATTCCAAAATTATTCCTATTTCTGTCTTTGAGCCGCCAGGGCCCTATCTATACCATTCGTACAACCCTGCCCTGTAAGGACAATGAAGATGGGGCTATGTATTTGTACCTAAAAAATTGACGTGAAAATAGCTAAAATTCAGTGGACGTGCTTCCATCACCAGAAAGGGCCAGCTAGAGCACAAATATACCAATCCATACAGCTTGCCCCTTGACAGCACCCCAAGAAGGGGGCAGGACAGACTAATTGACGTGAAAATTAATATAACATCTTTTAACGGGCAAGCACACCATTCACATAGAGAAAAGGACACATTCAGTTTATAGTATGTATATGAAAGAAAAATACAATAAAGTAAAACTCACCATCCTCGGGTTTGGTCAAGCCCTTCAGCCACAAAATGCCCGGGAAAATTGTTTTCAAAGAGTTTAACATTTTCAAAAGGGTAGTGAATATAAGCATATGGCATGGATCCACTTTCAAACCAGCAATCAAAAACCTGTAGAAATGAAAAACAAACATAAATACAACAGCTTAAAATGACGATCACTGAATTACTGAAAAAAAAAATCTAGGTTACTATGTGATCAACCAAAAACTATTCTGGCTCATAAAAGAAAAGAGTATATACTGTGTAAAGGTGGTGCCACTTCACTTTTGTGGCAGCTTGATGCCAATCAGTAGCAGCACCCCTTTTAGAACACAAGAATAGGTAAGAAGAATACTTGTGCCCTTTGTATTATTTAAAACCAAAGTAGTCTTATGATGTTAGCATAATGATTAGAATGCCAAATGTAATTCAGGGATATGACGAAAGGAAAAATATAATATATTCTGTAAAGATGTAGTATATAAAATAAAGCATCAATGCAGTCAATACACTGCAGAAATTTTCTTACATCCTCCACACGACGAAGAACTCCAAATTCAGATCCACGACTAGAGGGGATGGTAATATGATCAATCTTATGGCGATGCAAGTCTGTCACCTGCAGAAGAATAAAGATTGCAATTTAGTACTTGCTCTGAATCTAAGAATGATTTAGATTAGCTAAATTTGTCAAAACAAAAAATTATAAACAGATTTAAATTAAAAAATACAAAGCAGTATTAATGCATTAGCCTCTGTTGTCAATGAAAAATTGATGTTCATGACAAATATGAATTGAAAGCCCAAAGATCAACCAAGTCATGCCACAGGGAGAGAAGATATGGATGGTTAGCTACTGAAAAGGAGGAAACTAGTATAAAAATATCAGCAAAATCAGAACTTCAAAATATATAATATAAATGTAGTAATTATTGTCATAGAACAAATACAAACACTATATAGGCACATTATAATCATAGATTTGTGACATAATAAGAAAATAACAACTTGCTTTACTAGTTGTGCAAAGCAAGGTGTTTTGCAATTATAAAAAGGACCCAATGGAATATTTAAGAAAAACAATCGCACCTAACCTCATGTAATCTAATCTTAGATAATAGCACGCTGAGCACGTAGACATTATAAAAGTACACCTACTGAAACACATGGCACTCTCAGTAGGTGGCATATGGCATCAGCAACTGGGCAAAGGGACTGTTCATGTACTGATGTACATAGCCCTTTCCAGCCACCAAATTATTTGATGAAATTATTAACTTGACCAGAGTCCCCAATTTTCCATTTCCAGCACAACTTTGCAAAATTGTAGATTTCCAGCCAGATTGGCATCAAATGACCAGAAAGTTGATGCATTTCTAACACATGATGCCACATTAGCTATAAAATTTCCACATTGTGTGTGTGTCCAATTGTCCATGGAAAAAAGTTAGCTATAAAACACCAAAGTATAGTGACTGACTTCTTTATTAGCATACTGTCAATGTCATTGGTTTTGGAATGCAGAGTATAAAATGGCATATATAAGCATACTGCATAATGCACAAGATACTTGTGGATGCAAGATAGAGTATCATACAAATCAAGATAGGACAAAAATAGCCATCATTCAAGATAGAACAAAAAAGCCACATCAACAATGCAAACCTTTTCACCCGAAAGCTTTTCCAGTTTATCAATGGAATCCATAACAACAATCTCCTCGCCATCCTCACTTCTCCATACAGGAAGTGGAGTTCCCCAGAACCTACTTCGACTAACAGCCCAATCCCTTGCATTTTCTAGCCAATTATGAAAGCGCTTTTCCTGTCAAAGGACACACCTCATTAAAAATATCAAGTGATAAATTTAGTATCTGAGAATGAAAAATAAAGAAATTCAACTGGTCCTTAATACCATTCTAAAAAGCACATAGACAGCATTACACAATGAACAATGCATACTTCACAAAACCTAATTAGGATAGGAAACAGAGATCCACAAAAATGACATAGTAACAGGAAATCAAAAGCCTTTCAAAACACTAGTGGCAGTTTCCCAACATTGATCCATCTCAGAAAAGGAAAAAATAATGAGAGAAAATATACAGGAGGTTAGAAAAGCAAACCAAGGTATGGCAACACCAATTCATAAAGAAAATTGGCAACAATCTTGATATTTCTATACTACATATTCAAAAGTATAAAGTGACTAGTAGTTTATAAGGAAAAATCTAGAAGCAATAGCAGCATAAAAGGAGAAGAGTTAGGAAAGCAATGGAATGGATTTAGGAGCGAAACCTTAATACAACATAAACAGCACAGTAATGATATGAATGCAAAATAAAAATACTCATGCATGTAAAAGGAAGGAATTCTAACCTTCACAAAATCAGGAACCCAGTATGTTTCTTTATTGTTCATTAACAATTGATCCTTTATCTTCTCTACTGCAACAAACCTAAATATGAGAGGGAAAACTTGTGATTTGGATGTCAACAGGAATGCAAAGAAATATTAAAAAGAAAATTTGTAAGGTTAAGCATTGCTAAAACAAAACTGCATTGGATAAAAGAGCAACATATGTGCAAGATTGAGTATGAGCATCTGAACTTGAAAACTAAACCATAAATCAACAGAACTTTCAAGGTATAGAACACATCAAAGAAAGTAAATTTTAGTGCTGTGGTAAAGAATTGTACAAATATAGGACATACTGTTTATCATTCTTCTAAAGAAAGATAAAATAACCAGATAATGACAACAACAATAAAACACAGAGATTGATTTCAGTGCTCCATATAGACTAGGACCTGTCAACATGATTTCATAGTTAATTATAAAAACGAATAACAGTCCACTGACACTAAACCAAATCAAAACCTCGTTCCCACTAAGTGGGAGTGGTTAAAGGAATTATGTGATCCCGTAATTATGGAGGATGAAACTAGAAGTATGAAATATGTGAAACAGGGTACGACTGAAGGATTGTAATTGAAGATAAATATGGCACCATAATTTCAGGGCAGAAACAATACGTTAAAAGGTACTGAATGATACATTGATAAATAAAATGCAATGCCAACAGCTTAGTACTCCAGAAGTATAATTTATATTTGATACCAGCTGGGCACTGCTCTGTAAATCAGTGGTGTGTCAGATCTCCAACAAAATGGATAGGAATGGGTAAAATTCCCAGACTTCACAAGCCTTCCTTTCTCCTGATCAAAGAGCAATGCTTCATCAGAATAAGCAGAAGCAAAAAAAAAAAACACATTGGATGTATGGATTTACAGGAAGAAAGTGGATACAATTAACATATGACTTGAGTCAACTATAAATGACATCAAAGGAGATATTTTCATTATGATAAACCCAATTCATTCTAGTAAGTAGAGCCCTATACAAAACACTCACAGGAAATAGGGGAAAATAGACTCCTGTGCAAACAGTATAGCTAAAACCTGTGTAAAAATAATGAAATAAAATACAATACAATATAATATGAGAAATTTCTTGCCTTAACAGCTTGAATAATATCCTTGTCTGCATCCTTTACATAACGACGAGCAAAGTCAGAAACCCTCTCAGTAAAACAACCATCATCATCCACTGCTACGATCAGGTTCTCCCCCTAAAGAAGGTATTCTCAATAAAAGCTTTGAAGAAAAGTAGCATATGTTGATTTACATGAGTTGTTATGCTGATTAGAACTAGAAGCTATATATAAAAATAGACATGAATAAAATATACAGGCCATTTACTTAAAGGTAAAGGACTACATAGACAGGAGTCCATAAATTTCTTACAAGCATCCATACATACATGAATGAAAAGGGACTACACACACAGGAACTCACATGGCATCATTTTCCATTCTAAATTTGAAGACAAAAGCAAATCACATTTCTAAACATCATTAATTATTTCCATATGAATAATCTACGGAGTACAATTACTACAACTTGTAATTAATCTATTCGTACAAAAATAAATTGATGAATTACGGTAGGAACATATAGATATGATGCAAACATTAATGATTTGGTTTGTACCACATCAATACATTAAGGGTACAATATTGTATATTTACATTATACTAATACTTACTTAACAACATTAAAGCAATTTTGAAATATACAAAATAGAACCATGCATCACATAGGTCACCATCAAGTTTTAACAAATTCACAAACCTTGTTAATTATCTGATTTTCAATACAAACACGATAATCGTCTTCACCAAATGCAGGAGCACAGTGAACAATGCCAGAACCACTATCAGAAGTAACATAATCATCTGCAACAACTCTGAATGCAGTATCAGAGAAGTCCTTAAAGTAATCAAACAATGGTACATACCTGCAAATAACAGAACAATTGTCTTATTAACAGAAGAGGAAAAGAGTAAAAGAAACACCAATAAAATAAGTAGGTGGCCTGTGTTGATACAATTAACATTCATTATAAATTTCACCAGCCAAAAAAAAAAAACAAGACTAATGTAAAACAATTACAGTGGCTCCAACTCTCCAAGTGCAAAAGCAGCCATATTAAATCAAAAGAGGAGTCTCGTTAGAGAACCAAGACAAACACTAAAAAACATATTCTCTTCTTTGATAGGAGTAGTTTGTAGCATAAATGAGTTAATATTTATCAATCAATTGCAAAAAAAAAAAAAAAAAAAAAAAAAAAAAAAAAAAAAAAAAAAAAGGGATAACCAGTCTGATCTATACAGTAAATACTAGATTTATTAAGGGAAAAGACAGTTACAGAAGAAACCTATACTGTGGGTTCACACTAAAGACATTAAAAGCTGGAAAAGAAGTGCACTAAAATAATGAAATGCAATTAAGAACAAGGGTAAATTCTCACTTCTTCCCAACAAGTGAAGACCCTGAGATTTTATCCAAAATCTCGTAAGTATCCAAATTCTTTGATTTACCACCAGAAGGCTTGGACTTGGGATTTGAATTTTGGGTATCATTAACAGCACCATTGGTGGTGCCTTTTTTTGCTTTTTCTAAAGGAAGCTCAGATAGTCTAGATTCGGCCACCACATAGATTTTCCCATCAAACTTGTTGCGCACCTGTGCCATTTTCAGTTTTGCATTAGATGCAAATGGACATAACAAGTGCATAGAAAGACCAAGGCACAAAAGAATCTTTAGTAACTGATACAATAAAATATAGAATAAACTGTTTGTCTAGTTAAAAAAAAAAAAAAAACACTAAATGGAACAAGGCCTTAAATAGTGCAAGCAGAAAATAATGTAGCTAGAGTGAACAGATTGAGGAATATGAAATAAATGGTGAAATGAAGCAATAAGCACTACAAGACAAAGAAATTAGACTATGAGACAACTACATGCTCAAAAATTCTCCAACACTATTTTTAATATAAATAACAAGAAAAGAGACCAAGAGAGGAAAAAAAAAAAGGAAAGGAACTCAGTACAGGGCATGAACTGAGGCATAAGTCTGACATTCCTGAAGATATCAGCAAAGATAATTTTATGATAGGAATAATAGGATATCAAAGAATGAAAGGCTTGTGTTAATAAGTTACCCAACAATAGAATTCTGAATATATTCATGGTGAGTCATTCATGAAGTATAATAAAGAATAACACTCGTCAAACAATCACTTATAGTACTAACCTTTAGATACACAAAATTAGCATTCACACAAAGAGCAAGGTTACTAGGAAGAGTCCATGGAGTCGTCGTCCAAGCAACAAAAGATGCACCATCATGATCATCAACTATGGGGAAAGATACCATGATTTCAGGATCAGGAACTTCCTGCGCACAATATCAAGATCTAAAAATCTGTGTTTTATATATACAGGAACAGAGATGGCACTGAACAAAAAGGATAGGAAATTCAATGGGTGTAGAACTAGACTAGATAATCATTGTATACTCTCCAACCAGATGAGAATATCAAAATCAACTAAGACAGGATTATGAGGCCCTATTTTGGGCAGCCTAACAATAAACAGTAGGACATACAAGTTCTTTCTTTTTCGCTATTTTGACAATTGATCATGCTAATTGGCATCCAACAATGATTAGGCATTCTCAACTAAAGAGATTTAAGTAATTTGAACAATGTTGCATATGTCTGAAATATTGTATCTCAAAATTAACTCATGAAATGCTGTCTCTAAAAGCAACACAAACAAGAAGGATAGGTGACTCAATGGTAACCAAAGTTAGATAATGACCATATATTTTGCAACTGGTTGAGAATATCAAATCAACTAAGACAGTGGATTTTATGAGCCCCCGTTTTGCACAGTCTAACTACATGATTTATCTCTATTTTGATAATTGAGCACATAGTAACTAGCAATCCTACTACGATTAGGGATACTGAATAACAATATTAAGTAACATGAACAAAAAGTCTTCCTCTTTGGAATAGAGTATCAAAATCAACAAATGCAATGTTGTCTTTTTAAGTGACCAAAGACTATGGGAATAAGACTTGATTACTTACTTTTGTTTGGAGAGATATTTTTAAGGCTAGGGGATTATAATCATAAAAGGGAGTAATAGGCTTTCCAATTCCACTCTCCAACCAGGTATTTCCCATTGCTCATGATTCTTTCCATTCCACTCAATTCATGTCTCTCCTCTCACTTCCCACAATATGAAAATTGCTACTAGCCTATTACACATTTTTCAAACAACCACTCTAAGCATGAATTTCCTTTAATAGTACTTACTAATCCTTTTAATTGTAAAATGTAAAGTTACAGTCTTTTTTTTCAAATAGTCCATACTCCATACAGATTAAAGGTGCCACAGTAGCACATATATTATTAGAATTAAAATGAATATTACAAGAACAAACTTATGAGAATGGTAGCACAACAATGACAGTATGTTGTACCTTGTAATTTGAATTTGCTTCAAAATTGGATAATGGAGTTTTGCAACCCGTACTATATGGCATAACCTGCAAACCATCAACTTATACGGACATCAAATTCCATTAAGATAATTAATGAAACAACCAATAAAAAACATAAATTTGACCTCCATTAAGAAAGTAAGCGAAGCCAAACCTTGAATCCTCTATAGACAAGTCCCTTGTCAAACAACTGAGCAAAGACCCACCAGACGCTCTCCATGAACTTCAAGTCCATAGTCTTGTAATCGTCTCTGAAATCAATCCAGCGCCCCATCCTGACCACAGTCTTCTCCCACTCCGCAACGTACCGCGTCACAATCCCCCGGCACTCCTCGTTGTACTTGTCAATGCCCATCTTAATCACATCCTCGCGGCTCTTAATCCCAAGCTTCTTATCGATCTCGTGCTCGACGGGGAGGCCGTGGCAGTCCCATCCGAAGCGTCGCGTGACGTGGTGCCCCGCCATGGACTGGTACCGCGTGACGATATCCTTGATCGTCCCGGCGAGGATATGGCCGTAGTGCGGTAGACCTGTAGCGAAAGGCGGGCCGTCGTAGAAGATGTACTCCGGCATATCCTTAGTCCGCTCTAGCTGAGTCTTGAAGGCCTTGACTTCATCCCACCATTGAAGGATTTTCTCCTCCTGGTCGGGGAAGGAGAAATCTTTGCCCTCGCATACATCTTCCATTGCAAGATTCTTGAAGCTCTAGTGGTGTACGCGGGCAATGTAAGCTGTGAGACTTCAGTGTGTTGCAGAACTGAAGATGAAAATAGGGTTTTATGATGGAGTATATATTTATATATAATACTCAATACGGCAACGTTTTTATTTGGGAGCATTTTCTTTTTGTGAAGTTAACGCTATATCATACACTCATACAGTGCGGGTGAGGCCAGACCTTCTGTTTTTTTTTTTTTTTTTTTTTTTTTTGAGTGTTATAGACTCTATATCATTTTTTTTAAAGAGAAAATATCATTTTTAGTCCATCAATTCTAATATATGTATCAATTTTGGTCATTGACTGTTAAAATTTTTAAATTATGTGTATAATTATTCAATTTGTATCACATTTGGTCCTTGACTATTAACATTTTCAAATTAGATGCATAACTATTCAATTTGTATCACATTTGGTCCTGCCGTTATATTTTACAGCCAAGTCACTGGTGACCGGGTAGTTTATTTAATTTTTATTTTAAAAATAATTTTTAAATTAAAAAACTTTTATTAAAAAAAAAAAAAAAAAAAGGCCAGCCACCAACACCTTCCTCTTTCGTCTCCAATGTTAAATTTTTATTTTAAAATAAAAATTAAATAAACTAGTCGGTCATCGGTGACTTGCCTGGAAAATTTAACGGCGTGAATAGTCGTGCACTTAATTTGAAAATATTAATAGTCAATGACCAAAATTGATACATGTATTATAGTCGATGGACTAAAAATGATATTTTCTCTTTTTTTTTTTAAAGTCTAATGGTTTATTTGAAACTTTTTAGAGTTTGGTGACTTAATTATATTTTTCATAAAAATTGAATGATGTATTTGGTTTTTTTAATTCAAAATTTCTCTGGTTTGCATAATCAATTTTTATTTACTAGTCTCTAATAGGTTTGAAAATCAAGTGATAATTGATGGATGTAACTGTACTATTATTTTGATTAGCGACAAGGCCTATGTACTTAACTAATATATAAATTTTTACTATAAAGAGATTCAAAACTAAAGCATACGACTTGAGAAGTGTGGAGCGGGGTGGCTACATAAACAAATATGAGAGAGTATTCACTTAAACTTACAAGTTACGAGTTACAATCTCTTATTATTGACATGTAGGAAGTAACTACCACTTATTTTTATATATAATGTAAAGACAGGGTGCATTACAGGTCAAAACATCGTGCACCATCTTGGCCACCCATACCTCCATACATAAAGGAGTATCGATACCAATCATCATGAGAATTATATCCTTGACTGGCTGCATAGTAACATCTAGACATTTGAACTTGAACCATAGCATCGTTAACATCAAAATCTCCATCCCTAGAATCAGAATATCTCAATTGACGCATATAAGCCGTTCTATCATATTGTCCATTCTTAAATTTATCGCCACTTTCCATCTGAGGGCTTACACCTTGATTTTCTGGTTCGTAACACTCTCCTCCAAATCGCAATTGACTAGCACTTTCGCCCATCTTTGAAAATATGGAGCTTGGCCACGTACCAAGTTTTTGGTCGTTGTAATAGAACTCCCAATTTCCGGTAGAACTCTATACAATGTTTAGCACATAATTAAATTAGATTTAAAATTTTAGTTTATGCATGCATGCATACATACATGCATGCATGCACGCGCGCGCACACACACAGACACACACACACACACACACACACACACATATATATATATTCGATCCTGCGACATTTCCTCAAGAAGAACCACATATATAAATGTCATATGAGTATAAAGTCTTGGCCTTTTTATACTTATATACATACATATATATATATATATTCGATCATGTGACATTTCTTCAAGAATAACCACATAAATGTCATATGAGTATAAAGTGTTTAGCCTTTTTATACATACATACATACATACATACATATATATGAACGGGTTTGGGTTAAATAAAAGCTGCATGTGAAAAGTGAGATAGAATCTCAGTCTTAGATAAAAAAAAAATCGTTACCTACGAACTCCGCACTGTAAGGCATAACAATGTTCACAAGAAGAAGGAAAAATATGCACTAGAAGGCAAACAATGTGCACGGGAGGCACAAATATGTAAAACAATTATTGAAAAAATTAAATTTAATATAGTATCTTTAACACAAATCATAAACGACCATAAATTATAAACAAACAATATTCAACTCAAATTAGTAATTAGTGATAGTGTTTATACTCTGACTCTGCTGGTTGGCTGGTCGGGTGTTACCCGGCCCGACCAGTAGTGCGGTCCGATTGGGTCAGGTCGGTCGTGACCTTGATTGATGCATAGCAGTCCCGTCGGGGCCGCCACGTGCTCTCTCCCGCCTGGGCGAAGAGCTAGGTAAATGCATGCGCACCACGTGCTCGCCATGCCGGAGCCCCGGGGGTCGCCACTTTTCCCTCTCATAAATACCGCATTAATGAGGAGAGAGAGACACTTTTTGGTTGAATTCTAGACTAAGCCTTAAAGAGTGCTCGGACAGTAGGAAAGCCAACTGCCGACCCGCCGAGCCCTTTAAGCCATTTTGTACCTCGAATCGGGGCTTTGATCCGTTTCGTAATAAGAGATCGTATTTTTCCCTTTAGCTTCGTATTCCCGTATTTAACCATATCAATTAGTGATCAAGATTAATTGATCTTTGAAAAAAAAAAAGTTCATCATCTACAATGCATTTCACGCAAACATAAATCCATTTCACGCAAACAAAAAAGTTCATCATCTACAATGCATTTCACGCAAACATGATTAGAGTAGAATCGGTTTCATTCAACAACAGATTACACAAGAGAGAGTCCTATTGTAGTAAGATACTAAACTCCCCTATTCTACAGGTCTATATGCAAAGACTAAATTACAGCCACAATTACAAAACTATATAGTAAATAATAATAATAATAATAATAACCATACTAACACACCCCCTCAAGCTCTAGGTGGTAGCGCAACAACATGGAGCTTGTCACGTAAAGCCTGAAACCGTGATCATGGTAATGGTTTGGTGAAGATATCCGCAAGCTGATCCTTTGTAGAGACAAAGTTGACAAGGAAATCACCTGAAGCAACCTTGTCACGAACAAAGTGATAGTCGATCTCTACGTGTTTTGTGCGAGCATGAAAAACCGGGTTGGCTGCCAGGTAGGTTGCACCGAGATTGTCACACCACAGTGTCGCAGGTTTCCCGGAGTGGAGCCCAAGTTCACAAAGAAGCGATACAACCCAGGTGACCTCAGCGGAGACATCAGCTAGACCTTTGTACTCGGCTTCTGTAGAAGAACGAGCCACAGTACGTTGTTTCCGTGAGAGCCAGGAAATAAGGTTGTCGCCGAAGAATACCGCATAGCCACTAGTAGACTTTCTATCAACTGTGCAGCCGGCCCAATCTGAGTCGGAGTAAGCATGAATATCAGAAGAAACCGAAGCAGAAAGACGCAGAGCATAATCCTGAGTGCCCTTAACATAACGCAGAACCCGCTTCAACAGTCCCCAGTGATCAACCGTGGGGGAATGCATGAACTGACACAGACGATTAACCGCATATGATAGATCAGGACGCGTGATAGTCAAGTACTGTAGGGCCCCAACGAGACGCCGATACTGTGTAGGATTATCGAACAAGTCAGAAGATGGCGTAGTGGGCTGTGTAATAGCTGCAGGAGTAGACAGCGGCTTGCACTCATCCATACCTGCACGTATGAGGATATCCTTCATATAGCGGCGCTGAGACAGCATAAAGCCCCCAGTAACCGGAACAGTCTCGATACCAAGAAAGAAACTGGGAGTGCCCAGGTCTCGAATCTTGAAAGTGGTTGAGAGTCGGTGAAGCAATGTGGAAATCAGAGTAGTGTCGTTCCCCATCATGATGATATCATCAACATACACCAACAGAAACACCCGTGAGTCCCCAATAGAGTAGTAAAATAAAGAGACATCCGTCTTTGAAGATTTGAACCCTGTAGATGTCAAGAAATCGTGCAAGCGCTTAAACCAGGCACGTGGAGCCTGTTTTAGGCCGTAAAGAGAACGCTGTAGGTGGCAAACATGACCGGGATGCGTTGGATCCTCATACCCCGGTGGTTGTTTCATGTAGACTGTCTCAGAAAGATGCCCATTTAGGAAGGCATTGTGAACATCTAATTGCCGCATAGCCCAACGATTTGAAACAGCGAGTGAAAAGAGTATCCGGACTGTAGTGGGTTTGACGACTGGGCTAAAGGTGTCGAAGAAGTCTTCACCGGCAACTTGATTGAACCCCTTTGCCACTAAACGAGCTTTGTAACGCTCAATCGTACCATCGGCCTTGCGTTTCGTGCGGAATACCCACTTGCACCCAATAATATTCATCTGAGGCGTAGCAGGTACTAGTGACCAAGTGTTGTTATGGAGCAGGGCGTTGAACTCTTGATCCATGGCGTCACGCCACTGCGGGTGGCCCACAGCCTGGGAATAGCAAGTAGGATCTAGGCTCGTCGTCAAGGCATAAAATTGCTCATCAGTGCCTTGCGTTTTGCAACGAGTACGCATAACGTGAGTATTCTGTTTAGGCTTAGGTTGAGGTGGTGTTTGTGATTCAGTTGAGTGTTGTTCGGGTGATTCCGGCGGTGGCTCAATCTGCGGTGCAGGTGATTCATGAGCAAGAGGAACAGCCGGGAGAACCGGTTGGGAACCCACGCGAACAGGGCTAACACCCCATGGTAATTCCGGAGTGAGCTGTTCGGACTCAACCTGTATAGAGGAAAAAGGAAAAACAGATTCGTCAAAGCGGACATGCCGACAGATAAAGATTTTCCCGGTAGTAAGATCCATGCAACGATATCCCCTAAAGGAAACTGGATAACCTAAGAAGACACATGGAGTAGACCGAAACTCTATTTTATGTTTATTGTAGGGCCGGAGATATGGGTAACATCTGCACCCGAAGACTCGAAAGAAAGTGTATGGGGGTGAGGATTTGTGTAACCGGTAGTATGGACTGTCAAAATTGATAGCAGAAGAAGGAAGACAGTTAATTAGGTACGTGGCAGACTCAAAGGCGTAATCCCAATATTGGTGAGGTGTTGAACTTTCAGCCAGTAGGGCTAGACCGGTTTCGACAATGTGTCTATTCCGGCGCTCAACACGACCATTTTGTTCGTGTGTATAGGCACAAGATTGCCTGTGAATGATACCTAATGACTCAAAAACCTTATGCAGGCGTTTGTATTCACCCCCTAAATCAGATTGTATGGCTTTGATAGAACGCGAAAACCGCCGTTCTACCATTACCCGGAATAAATCAAAAGTTTTATAAATGTCGGATTTTAACCGAAGCGGATAAAACCATGTAAAGCGAGAAAAATCGTCCACAAACAGAACGAAATAACGACAACCAGAATAAGAAAGCAAAGGAGACGGACCCCATATGTCCGTAAACACTAAGTCCAATACATTTTCACTAGTGCTAAAATTCCTATCTAACGAGAAACGTGACGACTTGCCGAGTTGACACGCCGAGCACAGCTTTGCAGCACTAGTATTATTTGTTGTGACCGGAACTGACTTGAGAACTTTCTGGAGGACACGACTGTGAGGATGACCTAGCCTTTGGTGCCAAACGACCGACGACGCCCGAGAGGTAACAAAAGCTGAATGGACTCGTGGAATAAGCAGCTTGTACAAACCACCAGTGACCGACCCTTTAAGCAGAATTGCCTTGGAATTGGAGTCCTTCACAAAAAATAGATTTTTGTGAAATTCAAAAAAGACATCATTGTCAGCAGTAAATTTATGAACGGATAGTAATGGTAAACATAAATTTGGAACATGTAATATCTGTGACAATTTTAAAGATTTGGACACGGAAGGGATAGTCGCATGGCCAACTCGGGAAATCTCCAAACCTGTGCCATTACCCACACGCAACACATCTCCGCCGTTATAAGCATCGGACTGCTGCATCATATCGGCCGCCGGAGTCGCGTGCGCGGAGGCCCCCGTATCGGGAATCCATGCATCAGCAGGTGCAGCCGTATCACCGTCGCCGGAGAGGGCGACATTGGCATGACCGGCCGGCCGGTCATCGTATCTCCGAAAGCAGTTCAGCGCCGAGTGTCCGTGAGAGCGGCAAATCTGACATCTCGGTCCGCCACCACGGCCTCGGCCGTTTCCGCCACGACCCCAGTTGCCTCGTCCTCTGCCGTTCGGCGGATTCCGGCCACCACCATGAAACTGGCCACCACCACCATGGCGACCGCGACCTGCGTAGAAGGCCGAAGCAGAGCCGTCGACTGACACCGAACCCGACGGAATGTGATCATCGGCTTGGATGAACTCCTGGGCCATGAGCATATCAGCGAGTTGCGGCAACGTCACCTCCGTTCCGGTGACGGTGAGAGAGCTAGCAACAGACCGGTACTCCGGGCGAAGACCACGAAGAACATATAAGATCTGTTCATCCTGAGATAGGTAACGACCGGCGAGGGAGAGCGCCTCCACCAGCATCTGTGCGCGACCGAGGTAATCCGCCGGCGTCGCGTTTCCTTGCCGCAGCGTCTGGAATTGCCCGAGAAGACTGAGGCAGCGTGCGCGGGTGGAAGAGGCGAGGGCCGACGTGACGGAGTCCCACACCTCCTTGGCGGTGGTCCGGCCAACTGCAAGATGCATCACCTCGTCGGAGAGTGACGAGATGAGCATCGACAGGAGTGACTGATCCTGCTGAACCCACGCATGGAATGCCGGGTTGGCCATCGGAGGAGGAGCCGGGGTGGTGGAGGATGCCTCAGCCACCGGAGCAGGGATCGTCGGTGAGGGGCAGGGGAGACTGCCGTCGATGTAGCCGATCAAGTTCTGGCCGCGGAGAAAGGGTATCAATTGCGTTCTCCAGAACAAGTAGTTGTGGTTCGTCAGCTTAAGGGAGACGAAGTGGTGAGCTTGGTTTAGGGGATTGGGAGGTCCAGCGGCGGCGGGAGGCGGCGGGTGGACTGCCGTGATCGAACGTTCAGGGTTGGAGGCCATTGGATTAACAGAGGAGGATGGGTGAACGACGGTGAGTTGATCGGAAAAACAAGAAAATAGGAGAGGTCCCTAACCTAACGCTTAGCTGATACCAGATTAGAGTAGAATCGGTTTCATTCAACAACAGATTACACAAGAGAGAGTCCTATTGTAGTAAGATACTAAACTCCCCTATTCTACAGGTCTATATGCAAAGACTAAATTACAGCCACAATTACAAAACTATATAGTAAATAATAATAATAATAATAACCATACTAACAAACATAAATCCATTTCACGCAAACAAAAAAGTTCATCATCTACAATGCATTTCACGCAAATAAAGTTCATCATCTACAACTCAAAAGTTCATTAGAACTTTCCAAACATAAATAAAAAGCTAACTTGCAACAAATCCATTTCACGCAATATAATGCATACCTTAGACACTCCGAGGGTCACGTCAAATTGTTCTCCATGCGATACAGATATTTGGGGAAAAGCATAATTAAGTGGTACAACATTAGATGTTATCACAAATCCTGGACAATGATTTATATAGCATCCAGTTTTTCCATAGTTGTCACTCTGTGCATACATTATTGATTTACATTAGTTAATTATTTTAAAACTAAAAAATCTTTTTGCTAATTGTACAAACAAGCAAGTAAGTAAAAAAAAAAAATACTAACTGTCCATCTACTAAATAATCGAGTGCGTGAATCACCATATAGTGCAGGGTGTACCTACAAATAAATATATCAGAGTTACATAAATAATTGGACAAAAATATAATGTTAACTATTTCATATTGAGTTCAAAAGTATGCATAAACATTTGAGTAACTTACAATCCATCCAACTCGTATTTCATTATCTCCATCCTCCAAGTACAAAGAAGCCGAACTATATTGGTTTTTCCCTTGTAGCGATGGATTCCAGATAGTCATTATAGCTCTAGCACTCGTAAATCTTCCAGAAGGAGCATTCCCAACTAAAAGTCCCGCAAACTGAACAACATTAAATATTTTAAATATAATGTCAAAATCAACATTATATTAATATTTCATACTTTACTAAAATTTTCAAAGTGTGCCTTACATCAAGATGACTTGGAGCACCATCATATGAATGATTGTCCAACTTTTGAGGGGTATATTGGGCTCTTCGCACATTTCGAACAATTTGTAATTGTTCTTTAGACATTTTATGAATAGGGACACTTCCAATAGGACATCCTTTCTTATTCAACCATAAATCTTCAGGATTGAAACTATTATTTTTCTTAGTTGTTGAACTTTGTTCCTCTGATGCAAGTTTAGCCTTTTGCCTCTCTAATTCCTTAGCAATTATCACATGTGTATGTAATATTTTAGTAAAATTTCCTTTTGCCAAAAAAGCAAAACAAAAATTTATATATAACAAATAAGATTGAAACATGCATCTATCATACCTGAATTCTTTCTGTTGCCATTGTTGGATGGTCCATACCAGGTTGTTTATATATGTCCACACAATCATATATATCACCATGAATGGTCTGTTATGTTTATAAATATAAATATGTCAGGTTGTAAATAAAATCAAATAACACTTATTTACAAATATTAGTTATTATGCACTAGAGAGAGTGTAATAGAAAAAAAAAAAAGAAGAAGAAGAATATATAACAATAATATTTAAATTTTAAAAAATATTTTAGACATGCTTAAAAATACCTTTAGACGAGTAATAATTGAACTGCTCTTGTATCCTTTCGATTTTCCCCAACTATCAACATTGTTGCCATAGCTAAAGTTGATAACAAAAGCAAAAAGAGCAAAAAGAATTATATTTACTCTCAAAGCCATGAAGTCAACTCCACTGTATTAATGATTTCATAGGCTAGTGATCATATTTATAAATTAGAGTTAGCATAAAATAGGAAACAAATCAAAACAAAATATTTCATAAATTAATTTATAATAAATAAATATTGATGCAAATCGATATAAATGGATATGGATATGATCCTTACATTATATATATATATATATATTTTAGAAAAATTAGTTAAAATGTACATTTATAGTAGTCATTTTGTAGTATATTTATAAATTAGAGTTAGCATAAAATAAGAAACAAATGGCCAAGGACCTTGTGGTCTAGTGGCATCAAACCCTTCCCTTTATATGGGAGATGGTGGGTTCGAGCCTCAATGGAGTCAATATTGACTCTTGTGCACTAAAAACAAAATATTTCATAAATTAATTTATAATAAATGAATATTGATGCAAATCGATATAAATGGATATGATCCTTACATTTTTTATTTTTTTTTTGAAAACAATATGATCCTTACATTTAATATATATATACACCAAATATTGGGCATAATATGTTATCCATCCATTGGGCCTATTTATAGGCCAAGCCCAATGGTCCCATACAAAAAAAGAATTAAAATAAAAAATTACCAAACACTTGAAAATGACAAATTATTGTGTGGACCATGAATATAAGGTACATTTTTTAATATACTAAAAGTACATTATTTTTGATATTATATATAAAATAATGTATATTCAATATTTAAATAATGTACTTTGTGTATAAAAATAATGTACTTTTAATATATTAAAAATGTACTTTTTATTTAAGGTCCACACAATTGTGTGGACCATGGTCCATGTAATAATGATTGTTAGAAATGCAACCAGGGGCAAAATGAAAAACTCCTGTCTCGTGTCACAATTAATAATCATCGACATTCGACAGCATCAAATAACAACGTTTGACCTCTAACCAAATTTCAATGTCATTTTTTGGGGTGAAACTTCATGAAAGATGGAGTATATTTGTTTACCTTACCATAACTAATAAAAAGATTGTAAGGTAAAAATATACTTTTGGTAATGATTTAGCTCAGTGGCTTAAAAACTGTGTGCTGAATAGTTGATGTTTTTTGTAATGTTTACTTTGTCAATTAAGCAACCAAGTAATGAAGACCAGTCTCAAATTTGATAGCATTAAAAAAAATTACTATTTTAATTACATACTTTAATATTTAATTCGAATACAGTGATGTTGTACTGAGTAGGGTGCAAATTATAGTGCATTGCAATGTGTAAATCAATCCAAAAGGTGATGGTTTGTGCGCCTAAATCTTGAAGATTGGGCAGAATTCCGGTCTGGGCGGGGTTAGGCGTGACACGTTGAATCAAAGTGCATGTGCTAGTCGGCAAATGCCAATTATATTGCATCCACACATGCGCATAAAAGTGCATGTATCCCTCTCTGTTTACATTTCATCCATTCTCCCCAAACCATGTGAACACTTCACTTTCCTTTCTTTTGGTCCCCAGTAGCTCCACTACTTAATGCTATGGACATTTAAAATGAAAAAATAAAAAAAAGATATAGGTTTCAATTTCACCCGAATATATCTTAAATATCATAAATTATCCATAAACATATGTAAAAGTAAAATATGTTTAGTTTTGAGACTCACACTAAATTATTTAGTAGTATTCAGTGCACAATGAGTCTCAACCATAATCCTAGATCAAATTGGTGGACATTTTTTTCAATAGCTGAGTTATTGGGGTGGGGATGTGACTTGAGAATGATGAAATAACTAACTTGGATACAATTGTGAAAGAAAGAGAAAGGCAAAAAAGGAAAAGCATTGAAATAAATATAACTTCCAAGTGTATTACAAAGAAGAATTTCTTTTCTGTTTTCTTTTGTTTCCCAATAACAATGTTGACATTCACACTATATGTATTTATATAGCTGGGGCCACTTCAAACAGGAACTTACAATATCATCTAGTTCCTTCCTATGATACTTTCATAATTTAAGGCAAGCACATCATGTAGACCAATGACTAAGGCTCCAATAATGGATATGATGCTATATATGATGAATGGATTGGAAATTGTAGTTATATAGGGACAATAAATAAAATTGAAAAGGAGGCCGGGGATATATATATATTTATGGTGATGGACAACGCTTCTGCGCCTGCATCTGCAATAGCATTAGCTTCGTTGGGTAGAAGCAGGCCGAGGTTGCACAACATTTTGAGAGAGATTGAGTGGACGAACAACAGCCAATGGGCAATGGATGTGATATGGGTATATGGATAGTGGATGGTTTTTGGTAAAAATGGAAATTTGAAGAGAAAAGGGAGAGAGAGAGAAGGAAGACGATCATTTTTTTGTTTTTCTATTTGGGTGTAATTGAGGGGGCCGGGGGCCGAGGGTGCTAGCATGTGCGGCCCTGGCGGCAAGCAAGTGGACCAGCAGTTGCAGTAATTGCGCCGACTAAAGAAGAGGACTTGGCACCTAAGCTTGAAGCTCTTGCATAGCTGGCTGAGGCACCGGCTCCAGATGGGGTAAAGTAGGCTCCATTAAGCATCAAGTCTCCCTCTGATCTCCAGTTCCAACCTCTCCATTCACTTTGTGATGTCTCAACCCTCTTTGTCACCTATATTTTAACACACATTTAATTTAATGATCCAATACAATCTAATCCTAGCTAGCTAATTGGCAAAACCAAGTTAATTCATTGATTATTCAGTATGTACTATATACCTCCTTGGCAAAAGGATTGACTGGAGCAAGGTACCGGTTGCCTTGACTGTTGATGGTTGGGCTAGCACTTCCACCAATAGCATACATCTCCCAGTGAGTGTAGTCATTGTTCACCACATGGAAGTACCCATGCCTACACCTTTAATTTCATATATAATTGTTTTATAAGTTAATGTACAAAGCCCCAAATCCAAATTTATAAGGATAACATTAAAATTATATTGCAGATTATAATGATATAAGAGGAGGTTTGAGGGAAATAAAAATGATGAAATATTACCTTGGCATTCTCTGAATGAGGCCCTCCCCAAAGTGGTTATAGGCAATTGTCACTTGCATTTGCTTGTCCCTAGTGTAAGAGTCACTGTGGCCCAACAGCATGACCTATGTTCCCCATTCACTCAATGCAATTAGTCCACCGCACCCTTAAATGTTAGGTAAATAAAAACTTATTCAAAAATTAATAACCTCATTATGGTGGGCGAAATGATTGTTGGAAATGGTAATGGCAGTTGAGCCCATGACAGCATCGACGAGGCCATCAGCACAGTTAGAGAGTGAGTTGTGATCAACCCATATATGGCTTGAGCCGAAGATGGAAATGGCATCACCATCCGCCATTGTCCTCCAACCATAATGAGACGGGGAGCTCCTGACCATCGCGTTTCCTGTGGGTTTGCAGTCATGGACATGTAGACCATGAATGATCACATTGGTAATAAACTGTATTGTGATGCAGGCTCCATTAGCAATGTGGACATTGGCTCCACGCGCATCAATGGTCTTGAAACTGTTCATAATGAGTTCCTCCTTGAGTGTAATAACCATGTCGCGCTTGAAGATAATCCAGAGAGGTTCATCCTGAATCACAGCGTGGCGAAGAGTGCCAGGCTTAGGGTTCACAGGGTCATCATCTTCATGATCAGTAACAACATAGAGCTGACCATCACGCCCACCAATGGCATTGCGCCCAAACCCAATTCCACAGTCCGCAAGGCGCTGGCGATTATTGTGCCAATTGGGGTCACAACGCCAGCAGTCATCAATCGGATTACCAGTCCCACATGAGAAATATCCAAGTTTTCGCCTCTCTGTGCTATTCCGGATGTTCCTGTTAATCAAAAGAATTCATTCCCATTATTACTTATGTCTCATGTGACTTTTAGCAGAATAGCAGAAGCCCTTTGTAGATTGTACCAAATCATTATCAACAACAGAGGAATTTACTTATTCTTGGAATAGAAACACGGGAGAGTCAAATTGTCAAAAGCAAATAATTATGATTGTAGCCGGTAGAAACGAGTAAGTGTGTCGGTGGAAACAATAAAACATTAGGTACACACTCACTGCACTAGCATTTCTTTCTTTTGAATACCAACGAGGTCAAGACGTCCAGTCCCTAGCCTTCTTTCAACAAATATACATCAAACATTTTGTCATTACACAAGGAAAATTCGGTTTCTTTCCAATTGATGATTGTTTTACCGACTGATTGTCTATATAGGCAGCATCCGTATTTAAGGCCGCACATGGGTGACGCACGCAAGTGAGAACGATACCCACAAAACTCTACCCTGCACTACTAAATTTCCTAATACTAAAATTTAATTTGCTAGACTCTCCTAATCTTTCTTACATGCACCGACGTAGACAGTGACACTTACATGTGCACGAATATTTTACTATCATAAAAAAAAAAAAAAAACAAGACCCTCCTGTCAAATGGAACTAATTTGACTTGCAGAAGACTCGTATAACTTTATAGGTTGAAACTAGATAGACCATACAACAAACAAAACAGTATGATTAAATATACTCTCAAATGAGAACAATCTATTTGACATGTTTGATTTGAACTGATTAGCAATGAACAATATATGCTAGTTTATCTCCTTAGTCTTTTGCCAACTAGAATTATAAGGTGGGATTTACCCCGTAATAGTGACTATGCTTCTCCCCTCACCCAAAATATCGATTAGGGGAAGTTGTGAAATTAATAAATTTTGTTCTTATTGAAAATCAATAAAATGTTTTTTTTTTTGAAAACAATGTTTAAACATGGTATCTTATCTCCTGATTCCTGAATAGAGCTGCTGTAGGAGGTGTCGCCACTGTACCGTACCCCACTACTAACTACCAAAAGTCTCACACTCAAAAGCAATTAATACAACAAGAACAAAATGCATAATTGTAAATGCGAAGGAAAAGGAAAAAGTTAAGAGGCACCCACTCTGCAACCATGGAGGCGACCTCTTCAGGATCATCAACCGCCTGCTTGCTCAAAGCCTCTTCAACCTCCGCCAACCTGAACCATAAAGAGCAACCAAAACCTCTTCACATTATTAATTCCCGCACAACTAACGCATACACACAGTTATGGATCGGAACACACCGAATGTACTTTTGTACTACCCCAACTAACAAACCCCACACACATTTATGAAAGTCGAAACTAATTTAGTGTTTACTCCCCGTAGTGATGCTGATAATTTAGTATTTACTCTAGTAGTGATACTGAGAAGGGCATTTTATGAAGGCCAGTCACGATTTGGGCAACCGATATTGATCCGACATTTCACCAAGTGAAACTGAAATGACACTGCAAAAACACGCTCATAACGCCACCGCTCAAGGTGGATGCATTTTCCACTACTCGCACAGAATTAATTTCTTCTTTTCTTTGTTTTTGTTTTTTTTTTGAAAATTTTGTGCCGTGACACAAGAATTCAGTAATCATAATTAATATTGATAAACTCTTATAACTTGGTTGTTGAGTTTGTTGGTAACTCGCCACGCAATATAATTACGTACAAAAATGCTACCCTAGAGTCTAGAGAGAAATTTGGCAGAGGAAGGCACTAGGCACTATCTATACGTTTGTTTTAGGAAGTACGGAAAGTGATGGAGCGATTAAAGAGAACCAATGAAGATGAATTCTCGCAGAACAGTGGGATGAAAACGAGGCTCTAACGGAATAACAGTTGAGATCCGAGCATTTCAACGGCTTAGATTGTTCATGCTCAGAGGCTGTTGCATAGAAGCAGCCAGCGGATGAGAGGATCCAATGTATTGACCAACCGCTATATTAACCCTCTACCGAGTGACTGAGTCAACTCGGTGAAATCATAAGAGTACCGAGTTAGTAGCTAAGTCATACCTTGCCGCCATTGTTGTTGAGTTGTGCCAGCTCTGCAATTCCTCCTTCTCCGCAGTCCTGAGTATAAAAAACCACCAAGGAAAATTCATCAATTTTTAGACCTGAATCGAAGAAACTGGACTCCACATTTTCTCCCTATTAACTAATTTTATTTCCTCCAAAAAAAAAAAGTAATCTAATGAAACAGAGTAAAATGTTAACTAAATTTCGAAAATTATACAAAAAAACAAAGAAATGAATTGTAGAACATGTAGAAGTACAACGCCAATGCTCTTCCCAAGTTTACTTAAAACCGTGGAAATTGTATATGCAGAGATACACGAAAAGAGAAAAACTGAAAATGTGAGTGTTGTTTTGATAGAGAGAAACGGACCTCAAGTCAGAACCGCCATTACTGTGTACTCTAGCAAAAACTCCGGCGACGAACAAGAGAAGCAGCAGAGAGCTCAGACAAAACGAAGCAGGTTTCTTCCACACCGCCATTGCCGCTAACGCTGATAACTCGCTTCCCGTTCCCCTCTCTCTCTAGAACTTATATATGGGGAAGGAAAGAATGATATTTGGAGAGAGAATGAACTGAGGAAAGCAGAGTGTGGATGTCGAAGCACTATATAACGGCCACTTTATATAAGCCTGTTGTGGTCCGTGGCTATCAGAAAACGTTCCATTTAACGGCCGTTTAGTATAACTGAATTAAAAAATGAATAATGAAGGAAAATTAGAAATAATTATTCCTTTGACTCTGGTTAAGTTCGGGTTATTTTATTCTCCCTTCTCGAATATAGCGACCGGAGTAACTGCCATAAACCGCCTTCCGTCATGTGCAGACCTTGGCCCCTCACGTGCTTTCATACTTCTCTTTTTGTTTTTAGGTCACAATTGTGTAAGATCATTTCACGAATCATTATTTGAATTGAATCAAATCAAATCAAATCAATATAAAAATGTAATAATAATTTGACAAAAATTTGTGTAAGACCGTCTCATAGGTCTTAATCCGTGAGACGTGTCGGTTCAACATAATTTGGGTCATAGTATGAGATGGTCTTTAGTTGGTTCTTATGATCCAAATTATGTCGATTTAACTCATCTCATGGATTGAGACCCATGAGACAGTCTCACAAGTGTAACCCATACTAATTATGAATAAAGTGAATATTACTTATAAGGGAACGTGATATTTTTTATGATAAATGTAATATTATTCATACCTTTAGAAAAACTCAAAATATCTATTCATATATATTTTCTCAATCTACTGGGATTCAAAAAGTTTATATCGTTTATTGTACGGAGTAATAAAAGTTAGTGGCTTGGCCAAGGCCAAACTACTGAACTATCAACAAAATTGTGGAGTGGGCATGGCGCTTTCAATTCAGCTGCCATATACCATTTACGTGGGTCAAGGTTTTAAACAGAACTCTGTAATTGGGTCACCCCCTCCAAAGGAAATACAAAGAAAAAAGGTTTTAAACAGAATTGGGATAACTTTATCCATAATAATGGCAACAATCATTTTAATTCTCGCCAAAACTGATTTTTTTTTAAAAGAATTGTAATGCATGTACTATCAAATCTTACTCTCTAAATATGACGGACACTGATAAGTTATTTTTTTTTTTTATATATGTTTCAATACAAATGTCTACATCTAAACAATCAATCGATGAATGTTTAGTGACGATCTCGTACATATATCACGATACATAATATCCAGATTCAACACTTGCAATTGTTATGGATAATACAAAATACAATACATATATTCATGTGCGGTTGTGCGGTTAAATGAGAGCCATTGATCTTGTCAAGATCAACGTCCAGGATTAACAATGTTTTAAAAAAAATGTGGTGGCAATTTGGTCATTTTTCATATAGGGCAAACTTAAGGTGATCAACGTCCAGGACTAACAACGTTTTAAAAAAAAACGTGGTGGCAATTTGGTCATTTTTCATATGGGGCAAACATAAGGTGCGTAGGGTTTTGTGCCTAAGGTGCATCAGTTCTGTGCTTAAAGTGCGTTGTGTTCCTTCTTTAGGTGCGTAGTGTTTGTGCTTTAGGTGCGTGCATTTGGAAACTTAAGGTACGTAAGTTTTGTGCTTAAGGTGCGTAGCGTTTGTGTCTAAGGTGCGTATGTCTTGTGCTTAAGGTGCGTGCTTTTTCTTCTTAAGATGCGTAAGTTCTGTGATTAAGATGCGCATGCTTTGTGCTTAAGGTGAGTGATTTTCTTCTTAAGGTGCGTAGTTCCTATGCTTAAGGTGCGTCTTTGTATCACTTAAGGTGCGCCATTTTTAGCTTATGCTTCTTCCTTCCAAACGCACGGTTTTTTTATTTATTTATTTTAATTTAATTTTCATTGATTCGAGCCATTGATCTAGATTTAATCAACAACTCAAATCTAACCGCACGACCGCACCTGAGACATCTTCCGCGCATGAACCCGTCCCTATATTATTATTATTATTGCTACATATTTTATAAGGGTATTTATGTCTTTTAAAAGATATTTCATTTCTATTCCTTAAACCAACCAAACACTGTAATATAATTCCTAAAGTCTCTTCCTCCCGCGAAACAAACAATAGAATACAATTCATATTCTATTCCTTACATATTCTATTCTTTATGAAATAGCATTCCTATTACCTCAAAATTTATTCCGTGAACCAAACATGCCGTAATAGTTTTAAATAAACAAAAGTGAAAATCGTTTGATATATTGCCCACCAAGAGCTTATACCCCATTATTTGGGGGTTTATAGAGTAATATATTAGTTCATATGTATAACTCCTAAATTAATTTCTACCTCCTCCTCCTAAACTACACGGAGGAGGTAGCCTCAGCTCATTTGTCTAAAGATGGCAAGCGAGGCAATTAATCCTTCTTTGTTAAATTGTCTATATCTATATTTGATGGAGGAAGAGCCTCCAAATATTAAATAAAAAATTAAATGAAATGTTGTAACATATAAATGACCATCGATGTCAACTCATAAGTAACCTATAAAAAGTGATAGTTACATAATCTCATATAGTAAATGGAACTATTTTCCCTATAGATCTTATTATATATTTAAGAATGGAGAAAAAATAGAGATGAAATAAAAAAATTGACATTATTACAAAATGAGTTCTATCACATATATAGAGTCATGGGCTTTCAATCTCTACTCGACTACTCCTTGACGTGACAAAAGATGAGAAGCTATCGTCATTATGTGAATTTCAAAAAAAATGTCAATATCAAAATTTTAAGTGAAAAAATAAAAGTAAAGAGTAAAATTTACACGCCTCCAAGTGGTTCTCATCATAACACCCATTACACGCCTCCAAACACAAAACATCTCCCTTACCTTACCCACACCCACACCCTTTCATTTTTACCTCATCTAAAGTTACTTAATTGTCCCCCTGCCCACGCACAATACCATTAATTAATAAGCATTCATTGTGTGGACCAATTAGCTATCACGTTAGTTACATCATTACTAATCATATTTAACCCCATTGACTTACTTCCTCAAACAACCACTTTTTGCTTCTCTTGTCTTCTCGCAATAATGCTTAAATTCATATTCATTTTCTACTTTTTATTTCATATTATATACTTGAAGAAAATTTATGGTGTCAATCAACACTGTATTTTATCTACTGTATAATTTTTCTATATGCTTAATACCTGCTAGTGTAAATTGAGCCTAATAACCCCCAAATTATAGGCTAAGCAGTGAAGA
Organism: Ipomoea trifida; assembly: GCA_003576665.1. Lineage (NCBI taxonomy): Eukaryota > Viridiplantae > Streptophyta > Magnoliopsida > Solanales > Convolvulaceae > Ipomoea > Ipomoea trifida. The sequence goes on from CP025644.1 coordinate 26,108,553, forward strand.
AAATAATGAAAGTGAATGAAGTCCTTGGTAAAACGTTGTGTATTAAGTTTAATAGAGTATTTTGTCCTAATTTTTTTTGGTCTTAGAAGGTACTATTTATATAGTACATAATGCTAGGATGTTGTAAATGTGCGAATTAGGCAATGCACACGTCTTGGAGCAATTTACCTTGAAGCATTAATATTAGCGAGAAAATAGGGGAGTTATAACTATTTATGGGTGTCTAGACTTTTTAAGATGGCCAAGTAATAATTTAGGCCTTAAGCAAGGAGGTCAAGGTTTAATAAGGTAGTTCGTGCCTCTAAGTCCATCATATGATATTGTTCTCAAGTTTTGACGGACTAAAAATCTTAAGCATCTTGATTAATCAGTCAACCATATTTGTCTTAGCCATATTAAATAATTAAATATTTTTATTAAATTTTGTTATGGATTGATTAAACATAAAATAATTACTAAGAAACTGCCCAAAATTGACTAGTTAATATTTTTTAGTTTACTTAATTACTGGTATGGTTGTCCGCCTTTTCAATTAAAAAAAAAAAACCAAAAGTGAAAGCTAGATTTTGTAGGGTACGTTGGGCATTTGAAATTGGGCGGGTCTATGTTCATCAACTTTATTACTGTGATTTCTCCTCAAAATCCGACTTGTCCTCCCAAATGTCTAAAAGGGAAGTTTGATACTTCGATTCAATAAATATTTTAAAGGATAATATAATTTGAAAGTATGAAATTCTTATAAATATAATGGTTAGTTTTATTGGTGTGCTTCTTTTTAACTTAACTAATTTTTGAGTTTTGTAGGATGATAAAGTACTCAATGGTTGACCTTGGGTCTCAGTGAGGTTGTCGCATTTTTTACGGAGCTAATTGGTTAAATTTCTTGTAGAAGTGATTGAACTTTCTATGGAGGTGGTCGAAATTCTCACCCTAGCTGAATATTGCGCTTGTGATTGTACTCGATCTTTTTCCTTAGCTAATTAAGTTTTTTCTCACTGAATTTTTCTTAGTCTAAGGTTTTGAATGAGACAACTAGTGTAATTTGTGCCCCCTATACTCAACCCTGACTTAGGGGGCCCACCACAGACCGCTTAGTTTAACAGTCGCGTCCAAAAGGACCGACAACCGAACGGTGACACCATCCAAAAGATGCCTTCGCAAGAAATAACTGATCAGAAGAAGACTTGGCTTTTAGAAGCAGAGAGTTAGTCGAAGAATATTTTTGAGATACTTTCTTGAGACATCGACTTCGCAAAATCTCAAGAAAATGGGGGACTACCGAACTGGATGATGGATGGTATACTGGGCTGGCCAAACGGACCAACCAACCAAGGGTCCGGGCCACATAGACCGACCCAAGAAGGAATGAGCAACTTGGACCTATTCATAATTTAATAGGATTAACTCATTATTCACAATATAATAATGATTGAGCTTAGTATTCAGAATGTAATAAAGATTGACTAGCCCAACATATGTATAAATAGACCCCGAAAAAAAGACAAGCAACATCTAGTAATACAAAATATTTATTCTCTCTATATTCAGTTATAAAATCAACATATATATTTTATGAAAACAAAAATAGATAACATTAAATGAACCGAAAAATATAAATACTAATGTGATATATTGAAAATGTACCACCCGCTCCCATATTAAACGTACCGTTATTTACGACCTTTGCCGGCCACCTAATTTAACCACTCATTCATGATCCTCATCACGACCTCACCTGAGTTATGTGCTACAAAGTACAAATTAAAAAGACCTTCCACTAGTAAAGCGTTCTTTAATATTTTTTTTTTTCAAATACAATACTATATGTTAAATGTACAATATACAATAAGCAATCAATTCAATAGATAAATATTTATAACAATCTAAACCTACAATATAATTTATACTAAATTATTAAAATACTTCTAAATAAACAAGCTTATAAGAACCAATAATACTCTTTATCCTAAAAAAAAATTAAAATTCTCAACTATGAATGGTTCTTGATAAGAATATATCAATGTCGATAACATTGTCACTCTTATTAGTTATGCATGAAGGTGGCGATTTGAGAATAGCAAGTAACATATTCTATTAAATATAATGATAAGTGTATGCTTTGTGTGGTTTAAATTTTCGTACCATATATGTGTAGTTTCATATCTTATATCAATCATTAGATCATGTATAAAATTTAATACATAAATAATGATTTTCATGATTGAAACGATTGAAATAACTACCTTGGTGCATAATTAAAGGTGAATTTGGCCTTACCGGCCTCTATACATGAGGAACTAATTTGATAAATTTTTAAAATATATTTTAGTGATTAAAATTAGGTACAATTGTCTTGAAAGAGATTATAGAGCGAGTAGCTAGAATATGATTTTAGTACTTGAAGAGTCGTCATATATTTGATTATTGTCAATACTCTCTATACCTAATGCATATAATGCAGGTATAATATTTGATAAATTTTATGGTTTAAAAACAATATAATGCATTTTAATTGCTATATTTGAAGAAATAATCCAAGTATTGCAGCAAATTAAAGCGATTATAGATTATTATTGGATCACAATCCATTAACAGCTAAAAGATTGCTCTCAGCGGACCACCCCATGTCCACCATCCAACCAAACACCCACATGCATCATGCTCAATTTTAGCCATCCAATTTCGATGCCAATTGTTATACCATCGAGATTGTATTGTGAACTTGATACAAAAATTTTGTATCTTCCGTTAACAAATTCTGTACCTATCGTTAATAATTTTTGTACATTTAAACAAATAACTTGATAATTGCTAACACATAATTAACATAATAACTACGGATACAGAGAAGTGTAGGTACAGAATATGTTAAATACAGATACGGAATCTGAATGTTATCTTGAAGCTTATACTGGTTTTGAAGCTTAGATCATCTTATCTCATCTCCAAATTAAAAGGACAAAATAATCTTTAATACTGCCCTGTTTTGGGACAAGGAGTTCTCATCCGTTAGCATGGAAATATAGTTAGCTGGTGGACAACATTTGCATGTGGCAAGTTGGGGGCTGATCCACATGACTTTCCCCTAACTCTCCTCTTCATTTCATTATATTTATATAGTATATATGCACGGAAGATCATATCAATATGTACGTCTATATGTGAACTGTGAAGTACTGTACTGGTCACACTAAACAATATTAAAGTAATCAAATAATAATAATCCATTTAATCATCAATATATTTAAACCATAATACAAGCGTTACGTTAAGTGTACGTACTGTGTCTTCATTTATTTAATTCAGATGAAGGTTCATGTATCTATCGTTAATATGTTTGAGTTAAGCTGATGTCTTTTTTATTCGTTTAAAAATAGTACAAACAGAAGTGATTGGTCCGTGATGAATATATAAGTAGATGAAGTTATATATTATTACTTTGTAATGATATTATTATGTTGATCAATACATTTTAGATTAAGCACTATGTGGGCCACATATAAGTAGATGGGTTAACCCCAGACTTTGCTACCAATAATGTGAATAATATATAAAGTGGGTTCTAAAATTTGTTTAGCTAGGTATGATGTTGTATGTATCTAACTATGAAATATTAAAGATTATAATTAGTGCATAATTGAAGGAGGCCGGATATTAGGTGGATCTGCTAGTTGTATATATGTATGTATATATATGATGAGCTGTTGAAGGGAAAATCTTAATTAGCATAAGAATTATATGTATATAGTATAAGCTGACCCCCATGCACCCTAACATCCAATTCTTGCATATGCAACTTAAATTGACACTTGGATATATACATTGCTAACAATAATATTTACAAAAATTAGGTTAAATTAAATGAATATAATATGTATTGGTGTAGCATCACCTTCCTAAAACCAGTAGTCTTTCTTAAAGACAACCAACTAACATAGCTTTCATTTGATATAATCCATTACTGAATCAGCATTTGCATGTGTTAACCATGTGCCCCTTCACTGACTCTGGGCTCCCTCTACATACACATCACATCACTCCTTATATGTATATCCATTTCATTTTATACACACTAAATTAAATACTCTGATCTCCTTTTTTATTTTCTTTTATTGCTGTTATTTTATTTGTCCACGTGTTATCACCTGGAGATGGGTTCTCATATGATTAGGATTATATATATATTGACGTCATTATTAGTAGAGGTATATAACTATATATATATATATATATATATATATATATACACACACACACATAGTATTTCAATTCGAGTATGTGTAATCTTTTGTGTATGTAATATTGAAGTTGTAGATAGGCATTAATTAATTAAATTAAATTTCCTTTCCATTTTCATAAATTATTTATGTTATTACTCCGTAGTACTACTGATAGCAACACTTTTCTACTTTTCCTCTCCCCTCTAAAGAGTAAAGACAACACTACGTATGAGGTGGAACCGTGGGACTCCTATGTTTCACTAAAACTACATTAGTCTCTGCTGTCTTGCATGCATGTATATACATATGTAGTGAGCACTACAATAAAACATTAAATTATCGACCAAATTTGTTGGAGGCCGGACTGGTACACTACGTCGTCTGACGACATTATCCATCATTTCGTTTAATTTATCAATCAACTTTAATTTTCATTTCTTTTTAGTGGGGTATATATATATATGACCTTTAATCCATACCCAATTATGAAGGCCAATCACTATTAAGAAGTAGTCGAGACAAATCGGTTTAGGTCCAATGAGTTAATCGGAATTTAAAGTGAGATACGTGACAAGACATAAAAAAAATTAACAATCAATTCAATTCACTTAAACTGATCGATATTAAAATTCAACACATATGTCATGAGATCAATTTCAATCAGCATATAGTAAATCTAAGTCGGCTAGCATATTTGCCCCATATATCACTTCTAAATTGGGACAGATATTAACATTCTGTCCATATTTATATCAACACATCGAAAAATTTGGACCGACTGGATTCATGGGTACAATAATAATGTGGAATCACAATAAAAATAAGCAGTAACGACGGATGGACAACTAACGTATAACGTGGGATGCACGCACGCATGCATGCATGTAAGTGGAAGCCAATTCTCTTGAAAACCCTAATGGAAGATAAAAGTGGAAAGGTGATGATGATGGAAGCAGACAATCAATGGAAACCACTTAATTTTATATGCTATGTTGTATATACCAAAAGAGAAAGAGAAAGAGAAAGAGAAAATGCATGCCAGCCAGCAGGGTGGGTGCCCTTAGGCCTTTGCTTGGAATTGCTAGCTAGCTTGAAATGACTAATTCGATCTGCATTCTTAATTAATTCTTTTAATTTGCCAGATAGTTTGTACATGAATTAATATTGCATCAATCACATTAGATAGATGGATGGGTGGATAAAATGCATGCAACAATATCCTTCAATTCATGGGGCAGAAAGTGTTTGTTGAGCTCCAAACCTAATAATAATGACTAATAAATAATAATAATAATGCCTCTGTGTTTGATTTAATTTCCCCTCGAGTGGGCTACAGTCATAGACGGAAAATATTGGTGTAACTTTATCATGATATATGCAGTTTATTTGCACTTCATTCTATCATGTATATATATAAAAAATGATTTCTTAATATCATCTTAAGAATTAAGAAGTATTAACATGATATATATAGTCTTCGGTGGCCATTATGATGGAGATGGATCAGGGTTAATATTGCATTGTGAATTCTGGTCTAAAAATTTTGTCTTTGCAATTAACAATTTATGTATACATAACATATATAGTAATTACAGACACATAACATGATAAGTACAGACACAAAAATTGTTAACCAACATCTTATTAAGTGTATATATCCTGTACCGGCCTATAGTAAACAATTTGTGTGTGTAGTTATATTATAATGCTATGTGTCTGTAATTACTATGTTATATGCCTTCAATTTGTAATTTACATGTATATAAATTGTTAATTGCATGTATAAAATGTGTCATATACAAAATATGAAGGTTATTTTTAGACTAGGTTCCACAATGTAAGGTAGACCCTGGTCCTTATGATACAACCAATACAAATGAAAAACGAGATTACAATATCTTATGATGATTTGGTGTCTACAACTAAAGCTATATATATACGATTTAGTAATGAAGGCTAGGATTTGAAAGGTGGGCTAGTTGCGTAACTTGTACGTGATTACCTCCCTAATGACTCTAGGGACGAGGTCTTGTGGGTTAAGATTAGTTTGAAAAAATTAGAATCACCTAATTAAGTTTTTTTTTTTTTTTTTTTTTGAGGAAGAATCACCTAAATTTAAAATATAATTAAAAGAATATTAAAGATTTGGTATATATTCAAAAGACGTTTCTCCATAAGCTTTTGAATCAGCTAATGAAGTGTTATATTTAGTTGGTAAGTTGTCCATAAAAGATGAAATTTTTCACACTTCAAGCTTAACAAGATGGTTGACGGGTAAATTATAGTAACTCAACACGGTCTCTTAAGTAAAATATTAATGCTTGATGTCCATGAAGAATTCGCCACATTAGATATAACTCCAACACGTATAATTGGTAAGTTTGTGATGAAGTTATTTAGTTTTTTTTTTTTTTTTTTTTTTTGAGAGAGAAGTTATTTAATTATTCATAGTAAAATAACATGAGCTGGAGCCATGTGGAGATAACAGTAAAATTACCACTACGTAACTTAACTTTAATCATCATTGTCTCGCCAAGTTTCATCCATCATTTTAGGCTTCGTGGAATGATTAAATCTGTACGAAGTAGGTTGGAACTCGTAATCGGAAATCACCATCTCTGGAGTGATTGGTGCCATTGTCGTCTTCGGACTTTTTACCCTTTTTTAACCTTCAACCACTAATAAAAGGTATATATTGGGTAAATATAATCCTACTCAATCATGTATAATGGTCAACAAATCGCACAATAAAATAAATAAATAAGTATTACTTTTGACACGGTGTTTGCATTTGTTTATTTATTTATATTTTTATTTTCATTTTGTTAGTTTTGGTAATTATGAGTTGTAATCCGACAATGACCAATAATTACTATAGTTGCTGTCATCATTAATTGGGTTGCCCTTAAAAGGCAATTGAAGACCTAGAAGGCAATTTGAAATGTTTACATTATTGTTTGCAAGCTTAGTCAACTGAGTAATATTAAGTATGTTGGGTGAAATGCAAACATGAAACTTTTTCGGGGGAGCATTAACCTAGCTATCTAGCTAGCTTCTTAATTAATAGATAGGGGCAATTACGGTCATCATTATCTATAGGCAAGTGTTTGAATCATAATACAAGTGATGAAATTTTAATTTGATTAAATTAAATATGTTTCTTAACTTTGGGTGTAAAAAAATAAAATTATGGAGGAATTAAATTATCGCGACTTAACAATTAACGATTTCTTAGGTGGAAGGATTAGTATCTAAAGTGTTCATAAAGAGTCACTTCTACAATAGGGTTAAAATCACATACACATTGTGATTGCGTTTTTGGATGTAATTTGTTACCTGAGAATCAATTGAGTTATCTGTAAATGTGTTTGGTTCATGGGTTTCACAGTGCATTGTGGGCCTAGTCCACGATACAACGATTGTTTAGACACGCTATAATACGTATAACACACTAAAATTATTCTGTCTATATGTTTACAAGAACTTATTACAGAACATGTTAACAACTTGTTTACAATTTAAATATTTTTGTTTAGAACAATACTAACAAGAACAATAATAATAATAATTATTATTATTATTATTGTTACTACTATAAACTAAAACTTCTATTTCTATTACTACTAGTCACTACGACAACTAATATGAAATTATAATTTATATTTACAATAATTTAACATCATTACAAATTTTATTAATTTATAATATAATATTATTATAATGCATTTTATTGTAAGAATTGTTTATCCAATTTGTATTTTACAGTGTTATAAAAATCGCGTCTAGGCACCGCCCAATCGTGGTGCTTTAGCATCTAGGCGGCATCTAATTGACTGGCCGACTAGGTGTCTAACATAGCCGACTCGGTCGAATTACTGAGTAATATTTTTTAATTATTTTTTGCAATCCTAAAGCTATGTGTAATATATTGTGTGTAGAATACAATACACACGCACACTGTTTACCTTTTTTTTTTTTTTTTTTTGTATTCCGCCTAGGCGACCTAGGCGCTAGGCGGACCTCTGGTGTCTTATTAGCACTTAGTCTATTTTGCAACCTTGGTATTTTATTGTATCGCTATAATTTAGTACAATAATTTTTTTTTCATATTTGAGAATTAGTTTCCAAGAAATAGGTTGGATGGATTAGTATTTTGTTACTATTATAATTGTGTTTCTTAAAAGTGTTATTATTGTCATTAGGTTGTAAATACCTAAAATACGTGATGAATAGTTATATATATAAATTTATTTTAGTTAGTTAGGGTGTGTTTGTTTCGCACATGGGAATCGGAATCGGAATCGAATGAGTTTGTCAAATACTTAGTAATGTTAATGGATTTTGGTGAAAGTATTTTTCATGTTTGATAGTAGGGTGAAATTGAAATGATTACCAATATTGATGTTTGGTTGTGTATGATTCTATAATGGGAATAAATGTTTTAAAAATACGAAAACAAAAAATAAAGGCAATTGATCCTAATATAATAGCATCCAAAGCATCAATATGAATTAGAAAAAAAAAATTAAAAGTACTAATTCAAACTTAAAAGTTAGATTACCAATAAGATTGAATGATACCCTTTTTTAATTAGGGAATGAAAATTTTAATAGAAGGGGTAATCAAAATCTATAGTTGTGTTTTAAGAAGTTACATTGTCAACCAAACACTAACTATGATTTTAATTCTCATTCCTAGTGTGT
>CP025644.1:26117500-26134074 GCA_003576665.1 Ipomoea trifida
ATAGGCGTAGGCATGCGGTTAATAAGATAAACGGCCGTTTGAAAGGCATAAACCCAGTAGGATAGGTGCAACCCAGCAAAGTGAAGAAGGGACAAACCTGTCTCTACAATATGTCGATGACGCCTCTCAACTGGACCATTATGTTCAGGGGTGTGAGGAGGTGACGTAAAATGAGAAACACCACAAGAGTTAAACACCGGGATTAACTTTTTATATTCGCCCCCATTATCGAAAAAAACTGATATTATAGAGTGCCCGAAATATTTTTCGACCAGACGTTTGAATTGAGGAAATATAACAGAAACATCAGACTTATATTTTAACGGATACAACCAAATGTATTTTGTGTAGTGATCAACAAAGGAGACATAGTATTTATACCCATCAACCGAAATATTCGAGGAACCCCATACATCAGTGTAAATAAGCTCAAGTGGTTTACTACTGGACATGGTATTAAAGGAAAAACTCAATTTGTGACTTTTATTTATATGACAGGAGGTACAAGAGAGATTCATTACAGAACGAGAGTCATATGGAATGTTATTACGACGAAGAATAGACACTAAGGTCTTACTAGAAGGATGACCCAGCTTGTGATGCCATCCGGACGCAGAGTTTACGGTGGTAACATGAACTTGAGGTTGGCCAGGACCTGGGATGTAGTAGACATCATGCAAAGTTCCCCCTCGCATTAGATGTGCCCCCGTTCGACGATCCTTGACAATAAAGAAGTTGTCAAAAAACTCAACAGAGACAGGATTTGTTTGACACAACTTAGACACAGAAATTAAGTTTTTGCGAAGATGAGGAACGCAAAGCACATTAGATAAAGAGAGTTGACAGGAATTGGTTGGAATGGATGTATCCCAGTATGAGAGATTTTTAGAGGCTTACCATCACCAAGTAAAATTTCGTCCGGGCCGGAGTACTCTGAAAATGTCTGCAACGCATTTGTATTTGAAACAGTATGGTGAGAGGCCCCAGTATCCATCACCCATGGAGCCTGGGTAGGTGTTGTCACACAGGTGGAATTTACTGCAGGTGAAGAACCAGGAGCAGAAAATAATGGAGCTGAAGCGGTGACATTATTATCTGCCAAGAAACGACCAAGTTTGCGGCAAAACCGTGTGTCATGCCCGGGAATGTCACAATATTTGCAATATCGAGAGTTTCGGGTAATGCCATTTGAACCACCTCCAGATTGTCGACTGTCATTACGCCCACGACGATTGCCAGAGAAGGAATACTGGCCGCGACCTGCTCCACCTGCCGAGCCAGATTGCCTTTTCTGCGTGTAGTTGGCAGTTGCAATGACAGCTTGTTGAGTAGCCTCATTATCCTTCAAAATTCTCTCGTAGTCGGTAAGAACATCCGACAATTGTTCGAAGGTGACTGGAGTCTCGCGAACCCGGAGAGCTGCCACGATGGAATTGAACTCGTCACCTAGTTGTGTAATGATGTGCACAACTAGATCTTCATCAGTTATGGGGTTCTGAGCAATTGCTAAGTCATTAGCAATTGTATGCATATCCTGGAGATATTCAGCTATGGGGCGAGAACCTTTTGGGTTCTTAGCAAGTTTAGTTTTGAGTGATATAATGCGGCCACGGGAAGATGCAGCGCAAGTTGCTGCCAGTTTCGTCCACGCGTCACAAGCCGATGGTGACGAGGAGATCAAAGGTTGAAGAGCATCGGAACAACTTCCAAGAAGAGCACTCAAAATAATCTGGTCCTGTCTATACCATGCGAGATACGCAGCGCTAACAATGGTTTGAGCGGCATCAGAAAATTTTTCTGGAGACTGTGATGATCCATCAATGTATTTGGATAAATCTAAGCCAATGAGGGTGGTCTCAATTTGTTTTTTTCATACTGGGAAGTTTGTAGGAGTTAATTTAATGGGAAAATGAGTTGTTGAATGTAGCTGAACAATCTGGGGGAGGGTTTGTGCATTGGCTGCCATCTCAAGAGAAACGAAGGGAAGAAGAAAGAAAACCTCAGAATGATTTTTGACGAATAGAGGAAAAAAAAAATATATTCCTAACTGGCTCTGATTACCATATGGAAGTATGAACTCACACTGTACCATTAAACAAGCATGACTATAAATACAGAAGGATACCCCAAAGTAAGGGATATCAGTACAACCATAAATGCAGAAAATAAAGGCTAACCAAACAGACTAAGCCTGTGTAGAGATTTAATCTGTAACATGTGCAACGCAACTCTCATTAATTTTGATGGGGTCACTTATTCTGCAAAATCTCCATATTTACAACATATTTTTTCTCTCTCCAATTTATCACTCCTCCACTTTTTTTTTTCTTCTTAAAAACCGGTGTAAAACTCACAAATGAAGAAGACTTTAAGTAAAAGAATCAATACTTGATATTAATCCGTAAGTATAACTCCAAGACGTAGTATTGGTAAGTTTGTGATGAAGTTATTTAATTATTCATAGTAAAATAACATGAGCTGGAGCCATGTGGAGATAACAGTAAAATTACCACTACGTACTTAACTTTAATCATCATTGTCTCGCGAAGTTTCATCCATCATTTTAGGCTTCGTGGAATGATTAAATCTGTACGAAGTAGGTTGGAACTCGTAATCGGAAATCACCATCTCTGGAGTGATTGGTGCCATTGTCGTCTTCGGACTTTTCACCCTTTTTTTAACCCTCAACCACTAATAAAAGGCATTCATAGGATAAATCCTACTCGACCATGTATAATGGCCAACAAATTACACAATAAAAAAAAAATAAATATAGTGTTGTCAAGAATCAGACTATGATCTTATGGTACGAAAATTATACTTGACTTGCTTAATTATTATTTTTTAATATATCAAATCAAAGTAAAAAAAAAAACATAATAAAGAAATAAAAAATAAAATAGGATTGGACATTTTTTTGAGCGACAATGTTTTCATCGTCCGACACAGTTGAATATTATTATTGCTCATTATCTTAGTGACTATTTTGACATGGTGTTTGTATTTATTTATTTATTTATTTTATATATTTTTATTTTCATTTTGTTAATTTTGGTAATTATGAGTTGTAATCCGACAATGACCAATAATTACTATAGTTGGTGTCATCATTAATTGGGTTGCCCGTAAAAGGCAATTGAAGACCTAGCTAGAAGGCAATTGAAATGTTTACATTATTGTTTGCAAGCTAAGTCAACTGAGTAATATTAAGTATGTTGGGTGAAATGCAAACATGAAACTTTTTCGGGGGAGCATTAACCTAGCTAGCTAGCTTCTTAATTAATAGATAGGGGCAATTACGGTCATCATTATCTATAGGCAAGTGTTTGAATCATAATGACATGACAAGTGATGAAATTTTAATTTGATTAAATTAAATATGTTTCTTAACTTTGGGTGTAAAAAGGTAAAATTATGGAGGATTAAATCATCGCCGACTTAACAATTAACGATTTCTTAGGTGAAAGGATTAGTACCTAAAGTGTTCATAAAGAGTCACTTCTACAATAGGGTAAAAATCACTTACACATTGTGATTGCGTTTTTGGATGTAATTTGTTACCAGAGAATCAATTGAGTTATATGTAAAGGCGAGATTTAAAGTTAGAAGTGAATTGGTTGTAACAATATAAGAGCATCCCCACCAATGGTTTATTCACGGTTATTGAGAATATATATATATATATATATATATATATATATATATATATATATATATATATATAACTATTAACCTCATTTTTTTTTAATTTTCATTTCTAATATACTAAGGGTGTGTTTGGTTCATTGGTTTACACACTAGGAATGATAATTAAACTCATAGTTAGTGTTTGGTTGACAATGTAACTTCTTAAAACACAACTATAGATTTTGATTACCCCTTCTATTAAAATTTTCATTCCCTAATTAAAAAAGGGTATCATTCAATCTTATTGGTAATCTAACTTTTAAGTTTGGATTAGTACTTTTAAATTTTTTTTTTCTAATTCATATTGATGCTTTGGATGCTATTATATTAGGATCAATTGCCTTTATTTTTTGTTTTCGTATTTTTAAAACATTTATTCCCATTATAGAATCATACACAACCAAACATCAATATTGGTAATCATTCTAATTTCACCCTACTATCAAACATGAAAAATACTTTCACCAAAATCCATTAACATTACTAAGTATTTGATTCTCATTCCGATTCCGATTCCGATTTCGGTTCCCATGTGCGAAACAAACACACCCTAACTAACTAAAATAAATTTATATATATAACTATTCATCACGTATTTTAGGTATTTACAACCTAATGACAATAATAACACTTTTAAGAAACACAATTATAATAGTAACAAAATACTAATCCATCCAACCTATTTCTTGGAAACTAATTCTCAAATATGAAAAAAAAAAATTATTGTACTAAATTATAACGATACAATAAAATACCAAGGTTGCAAAATAGACTAAGTGCTAATCAGACACTAGAGGTCCGCCTAGCGCCTAGGCGGAATAAAAAAAAAAAAAAAAAGAAGGTAAAAAGTGTGCGTGTGTATTGTATTCTACACACAATATATTACACATAGCTTTAGGATTGCAAAAAATAATTAAAAAAATATTACTCAGTAATTCGACAGAGTCGGCTAAGTTAGGCAACTAGTCGACCGGTCAATTAGATGCCGCCTAGATGCTAAAGCACCACGATTGGGCGGCGCCTAGACGCGATTTTTACAACACTGTAAAATACAAATTAAATTGGATAAACAACTCTTAAAATAAAATGCATTATAATAATATTATATTATAAATTAAATAAAATTTGTAATGATGTTAAATTATTGTAAATATAAATTATAATTTCATATTAGTAGTCGTAGTGACTAGTAGTAATAGAAAATAGAAGTTTTAGTTTTATAGTAGTAACAATAATAATAATAATTATTATTATTATTGTTGTTGTTAGTATTGTTCTAAACAAAAATATTTAAATTGTAAACAAGTTGTTAACATGTTCTGTAATAAGTTCTTGTAAACATATTGACACAATAATTTTAGTCTGTTATACGTATTATAGCGTGTCTAAACAATCGTTGTATCGTGGACCAGGGCCCACAATGCACTATGGACCCTAGTCCAAAACGGCGTCGTTTAACTAAGTTAGTGAGGAGTTGACGCGCGGCGGACACCATTCCGTCCGTTCAATTCCCGTTATGTGTGATTTTGTGTATTCTTATGTGTAATTCTCTGTATTCTATTGAGTGTTTATGTGTATTCTATTATACAGTTCTGTACATTAGTAATTTCAATACCATATCTCATGAAACATGAATGCTAATACTTATGGTAGTAATTCTGTGTATTCTATTGAGTGCTTATGTGTATTCTAGTATATGATTCTGAATATTCTGATATATAATTCTGTACAATAATAATTTCAATATCATATCTCATGAAACAGGAATGCTAACACTTAGGGTAGTGATTCTGTGTATTCTATTTGGTGTTTATGTGTATTCTAGTATATTATTATGTGCATTATTTGTTTCCAATACCGCAATAACATTAAGTATAAAAAATTAGGTCATTAATGTACAAAGTATATAAAAGAATACACATATCATTGATCATTCAATAGAATACACACAATCAATAGCTTAAGTATTAGCATTACTATTTCATGATGTATAGTACTGAAAATCAATAATGTACAAAATTATATACCAGAAATTCCAGAATACACAGGATCTATGAATAGAATACACAGAGTTGTTTCATGAAGTATGGTATTAGAAATCAATAATGTACATAATTACATACTAGAATAAATGTTTAATGAGGTATGATATTAGAAATCAATAATATACATAATTACATACTTTACATTATTAGAGTTGTCAACATGGGATAAGCCCACTGGCCGGCCCGTGTCACAATAGGACATGTGGGCTTTAATTTTTTAGGCAAGCCTAGTTTATAGATATTTTTAAAATTGTTATAATAGTTCTTATATTGTATACATGATTTGTATTGATACAATAAATTAATAAAATTATTTACAACATTGTTAAAAAATGTGTATAATAAATGCATTGTATAAATGATATACTCCGCCGTTTTTAAGTTTGTAATATTTATAAGATTAACTTCGCCTTTTTCTTTTTTTTGGGATAAAGGTCAAATAGACTCTCAAACTATATTTATTTGTGCAATTAGGCCATTCAACTTCAAAAAGTTCCAATTAGACCCTCAAACTTATTATTTTGGAATAAATAAACCCTCTAACCTCTATTTGTGACCTGTAATTGCCGATCAACTAGATTTTAGGCCAACTTTCGGCGGGTAAAACAACATCAAACGTCGCGTTCCGCCGGAGAAAGAAATCAGCCTTCTCCGGCAGTGGAGATAGAGAGCAATCGCCATCTCCGTTGGAACACAAAAACACAAAACATGACCACGTATGTCTGCACAACCCCTACTTAAGTTTCATGAGGTAGGCCCGCGCAAGACTGAGTGTCTCCATAACCTCGGAAATTGAGGTGATAAGCTCGGGTACTTTGCCAGAGTTGTCCACGACCACCACTTTATTATTAATCCTATTGAGCTCATCAAATATCCTATTAACCTCATCAAATAGCCTATTAACCTCGTTCGCCTTCTCGTTGAGGCACAATTTCCAAGGCTCAGGGTGGGACTTCTGCTGACCGGACTTCTTCCAAGGCTTCCTTGTTTTCAGTAATAATCTGTAAACAAACCAAACCAATCGGATTAAAAAAAAATTCTCCAACCCAAAACATTTATTAAATTACAAATCCTACCTTCTCCAAATTGTCATTGATCTTAACCAGGGAGTCCTTGGAGACACCAATGAGGGTCGATACATTCAAAATAGATTCATCCTTCTCTACGATCTGCTTCTCCAAGCGCTTCTTAAGCCTTGCTAGGCGACTGATCTCAGCAAATTTAGCATTGATTAAAGCGTCGAGGTTTTGCTTTATGTTTTTCATTTCTATATTTAGAAGCTCACCCATGGCCTGCAACGAAAACCGAGACAAGCACATTGATGCATATAATTATTACACAATAATATACCCTATGGACCTAAGTAGTCACAACACCAGTAAGACATTCATAATCTTCCCCCAAAAATTAAGATTAAAATTCAGACAAATATTCACTTACAAGTGTGCAAGATAACTCAAAATATAAATAGGTATCTTTTTGCTATTTTCAGCTTTTGACATTAGAGTAACAGAGTGCAAGACTAAACATGAAAAACTATAAATTTTCCAATTGTCATATAAATATTAAACAAAATGGTGACAACTGACAAGCAAACATATACAATCTCATTTTATCATGTGAGCAAAACTACAAAAGCTTAAAAGAGAAGCTTAGTACCAGAAGCAGATTTGCGAAGGAAACTAGCAATCATCACATGGCTCCTTCATGAGCCACCCAAAATGAATATTCAAAGAACCCCTTGGAAGTGACTAGACATATTATTCAGTAAGGAAGAATTAACTAGGTGCATTTCCCCAAATCAATGAAGTTTTCCTAAAACTCCAGAAAAACATCTTAACAAGAAGATGGCATCAAAAGAAGCCTTCACAAAAGAGAGAGCATCCTCTAAAACAGTCCAAGTTGGAGGGTAAGAACAAACAACCACTTAGTAGACATGAAAGGTTCTATAGCTTTGATGTTCAAAAATCAATGAAGTTTTTCAAGTTCTCTTTAAGAGCATCTTCACAAGGAGAAATCATAAACAACTTAAAGCTTGTTGACAGGCAATCATCAATTAAATAAAGCTATCTTCGTACTCCAAATTATCAGGGAAGGCACTCTTCACAAAGGCGAAACTTTTCTCTAGAAAGCAGTTTTCAAATAGGAGGGCACAAGTGATAAAAAAAACCACAGAAATGCCAACATGCTGTACAAAAAACGACTACTAAGTAAAGAACTTAATCAGCACACACTACAATCCATTGTCAAGGTTCCCCATCAACAATGACACAGAGTATTCAATTCAGATGCCAGAAAGAATATCCACGGTAATTAACTTAATAAATTAACATTATAATCTATTCCAATTTCTAGATATCAAATTTCAAATTAAAATTTAAACAAACTAACGATATAATTTTTTTCAGAATTAATCTATAAAATATTTAAATAAAAATAAGGGGTATGTACTGATGTTTGAAGCATGGTTAACTGGACTCCTGGATTGTGTGACGGTGGCGCGGGCGACGGACGGTGGCGGCGGCAGCAGGATGGAGCAGATGACGGTCGACGCCAATTGCGGACAAAGGGAGGCAGAGACGTGCGAACAGTGTGAGGAGAGAAAGGGAGAATTAGTAGTTTATTACTTTAGTAGTTTAGTTTAGGAGAAATACTAGAGTATCATTTTTAGTTCCTCGATTATAATATATACATGTATCAGTTTTAGTCTTTGACTATTAAAATTTTGAAGATACATAACTATTCAATTTGTATCAAGTACTAATAACTATTCAATTTGTATCAGGTCCTTGACTATGAACATTTTCAAATTAAGTGCATAACTATTCAATTTGTATTACACGTTAAATGACCGGCTAATTTATTTAATTTTTATTTTAAAAATTATTTAAATAATTTTTAAACTAAAAAACTCAAAAATAAAAATAAGAAAACGCCGACCACTCCCACCCTCCCGTTCGTCTCCATCAAAGACGAAGGAGGAATGGTGGGTTGGTGGGAAAGATAACGGTGAGGAGGGGGTCATCATCTTTTAAAAAAAAAAATCTTAATTTTTAAGTTTTTAAATTTAAAAATTATTAAAATAATTTTTAAAATAAAAATAAAGAAACCAGCCAGTCACCGGTGACTTGGCTGAAAATTTGATTGAAAATTTTAACGGAAGGACCAAATTTGATACAAATTGAATAGTCATGCACCTAATTTAAAAAATTTAATAGTCAAGGACTAAAATTGATATATGTATTATAGTCCAGCATATGTAATAACCAAACAGTATTCAAAAATCAAAATTATTAACCTACCAAAACCAAGGTATTATTTAACAGACCATCCATCCAGTACAATATCATTTTAAACAACATACAGTTGGTGTTAACATAGTACCTATTTAGGTATGGAAACATAGTATCTATTTAGATGGCCCCTTCTCATAAGTTCATATCCACTGGTTGATCAAATGCCTTGTTAGAGTTTCCTTGCATTTGGGCTTCTGCTGCTGCTGCTGCTGCTATTGAACCCTGAGCAACAACAAAATCCAAGGTAAATTGTTTGGTCTGTTAATACATATATCACCTAAGAAAAGATGGGCATACGAAGTTACACCTTTGAATCTGTGAATGTCGAGTCCAGTTCCCTTGGGCGCTCGTCAATTTGCATATCATCCTGAAAATTTCAAAGGAAATGAGGTTATCATCATACAATGATTCATGCTGTGTTCTTGACTTCACAAGAAGCATTCAATTTCAAAATTGCAGATCAACGATACGTACAGTGCCCATGGCTTCAGGTTCAAGAATCTCCCTCTTAACTCGCCCTGATTGTGGCTTTCTGTATATGTGAAAGTAAAATAAACAGAGATCAGTGGAAATCCAGTAACTAAATAAGGCGGGAAAAAAGAAACAGAAAGAGAGAGCAAGTGAAATTAGGATGTACCGCTGGTCATCCTTTACATCTGAATCATGATTCCACCGTTCATCTTTGACATCCTCATCTTCATCGGCCTGAAGATTAGTGGTAAAACAATATGTAAATTAACAAATTATTGTTCACTAAATACAATAAGCCCATATGAAGTGTTTGTGAAAGGCTAAAAAGAAGGCTTTATTAGCATGGTTAGTTCATTTTTGAAGTCTTTTGCTAGTTTGCACTACATACAAGATGGACGAATTAGATAAATAATTTGCTTTTATGTGCCAAAAACGAGGCGTTGCTTAAGCCAGAATGGCCAATGTCAAGTTTCTAAAGGAAGCCGGCTTATGCAGACCTTAAAAGATGGGGTGGAAGTTACCTCTGGAAATTCAGTATCGGGTGGCCGCTCCTGGAACGGCACACTCGGTGCATGCTGAAGTTTTGAGAGATTATCCAGAAGCTTTGCTCTCATATCTTCTAACATTTGACGAGAATTTTTGTTCTCCATGTTACTAGGAGCGACATGAAGAGTATAATCTGGGCCAAAGTACTCGTAATATTCATGCTGTGGCATTTTGTCTTCAAGCTCCATCCCAAGTGCGACTCCAGTCTGTACAAACATGAATTCATAGTTTAACAAAAAGCATGCATATACTCATATCTTTATTAGTAAGAAAACATTCCACTGATATTACTTATGATACCTACCATTTAATTATTGCAGTACAATTAAGCACGAGGCAAAAGTTCCAATCCCTACACTTAACTACTTAATTAGTAATTTCTTTTTTCAAACTTTTTTGCATCTTAGCATTATAAGCATTGAATATTTACTATATGAGCATATACATCTCCTAATTTCTTTGATTTTCATCATTTAATTTTTCTTGTATTCACGTGTATTTCAAATTAATTAAGCAGAAAGAATCATACTTCATAGCACCAGCAACGAGCCACATTGCGTATTGTGTAGCCACCTCCCCCCAGTAACAGCAACGGAACATTAAAAGACCTCATGTATCTGACACATTCTGCGTGCCCTTTAATCGAGAGATTAAAACAACCCAACCTGTCTCCAGACAACGAATCGGCACCACATTGCAACACCACAGCACCAGGCTTAAAAACTTCCATCACTTTGCCCATTATCGGCTTAAATAGCATCTGATAGCTTTCATCATCGATTCCATCATCTAATGGAACATTAAGAGAGTAATACTTTCCCTTCCCGTATCCAACATCACCTATATCCCCAGTCCCAGGGAAATAATCTCCAAATTTATGAAATGAAACCGTCATGACCCTGTCTGTAGCATAGAAGGCCTCTTCAACACCATCACCATGATGGATATCAATGTCTACATACAAGACTCGCTGCCAGAAGTTGCAAGAAGTGGATTATTAGTACGTCAAGATTCAAAATTTATATATAAAAGAAACTTAATTATTAATATGTAAGTATGTAACAGATATAGAATAAATCCATCTTAGAAATGATATTTTGTGAACAGTAAATACTAAATACAACACTAGAAATGAGGTGTGTATACTTAGGTCAGCTAAGGTCATTTTGATGGGCAAGGATACACACAGATTACTGCTAGTAGATACTATAATAAAGCTATTTGATAGGAATTTGTCATATAAAATTATTAGTTAACAAGTGAAATAAAAATGTAAGCTATTAGTACGGGTCATAAATCTTTAAGTAATTATATGTCAAAGCTTCACAGTGGATGAGGCTCAGTCCTATAACATTACAAGTTCAAGTAACTGTAAGCTTATTCATCATAAACTTAAATGAGAAATCAAGGGTTGTGGGGTTTCCCTCATCATCCAAAAAAAATGAGGAATCAATGCAACTCGAAGCCAAGGACAACATTGATGAATGATCAAAGTTTTCCATGTATAAAAGCCTACAAAGATTTCTGGCATTAAAAAATGATGGAAATTTTAAATAAATAAAATGTTATCCTAGTAGATGTTAAATCCACATACTAGGTGCAATCATGGTTACAAACTAATGAGCATCGTTTAGCACAAAACTGAGCTTGGTCAAGATTGTGAATGGAAAATTGAAAACATATGAAAGAACAAGGTCTATAACTCTATATGTGAAATCTGATTGCCATAGGCAAAGCACCACACCTTAATAAAAGCATGGAAAGGATAAAACCCGTTTAAAAAGAAATAAGCACACAAAGCATAAGACTTTGGTTCTTTTTGACTATAATGGATAAGATTTACTTTTTAAAAATTAATTCAACATATGAATATGTCATGAAAATGCCTAGAAGTCAATTTCACCAAAAGAATACGGAAATTTTGTATACATAGTCACTGATGTGGGTAGCAGAAATATCAGAAACCAACCTCATGCACTTTGAGGAGCTCTAAGATGGCAAGCACTATATCATTCACATAGCAAAAACCAGAAGCCTCACACTTCTTTGCATGGTGTAACCCACCAGACCAATTCACTGCAATATCACATTGTCCATGGTTTAATTTCACTGCCCCACCAACAGAACCTCCAGCATAAGTTTGACAGAAGGAGTAGAGGCCATCAAAAACAGGGCAGTCTTCACCAACATTAAATCTCTTCAGATGCCTAAGATTATCTTGTTGTGATTCTGGAGTAATGCTTCTCAAGAAAGAAACATAATCATCAGCATGAAACCTGCAAAGATCCTTATCTCTAGCAGGAAGGGGCTTCACAACATGCATATGTTGCAACAGTCCATAGTGTGCAAGAAGAGCATGTGTCATCCGAATTCTGTGTGGCTTCATTGGGTGACCTTGACCATAATAATAATTCCCTACTTCTGGGTCATAGAAATAACTAACTTTTCGCTTCTTCCCATCTGGTCCAGATGGTAATGAATTGCCTCCAGTATCCATTGCCAACCCTAGAGGAAACCAATAAAGTTTAGATGATAAAATAAGGCCTACCGCCTACTAAAAAATAAATAAATAAGCCTTCATGACAAGTTGCAATTCCAGCTGAAGTTTTGCTAAAATTATAAGTTTTAGCCTGTGACACATTGCAACAAATAAAAGTTTTGGCTAAATAGCAACTATTTGCGGGTTAATAGGCCTGAAACCAAAACATGAAATATACATTAAATGGTGCATACATAAAGCAGGACATATAACAGTATAAGCAAAGAATGTAGTAAAACACTCCAAACAGCTCCCCATAGCCTAGTTGTTAAATGCACATCTGCCACATGCTTTATGCTACAATGAGAGATATACCTTTAGAGTAAAGGAGCGTGGTGTAATAAATGTAGAAGGAAAATCTTACTCAACAACAATTGATCTTTCATTTAGAAACATATCATTGGTTTATGAACGTGTTAATTAAACTGCTCTTTCTTTAAACTTATTAAATACAAAGTGCCATTTTGAGTCATTCTTCTTCATCCTATTGACTTTTAAAGCTCCAAAGTTAGAAATTTTGTTTCATTTCACAGTTTACAAGCTGAAAATTGAAATTTCCACTATTTTGCGAATGCAACTGGTCAAGAATGTGAATGCAATTATCAGAATTTGTATGCTTCAAGTTGTATTTGCAATGTGTTGTAAGAAGCCCGCCCACATTATTCAATTTAGGGATTTGATATAAAGTTTTGCAATGTGTTTAAGTAATTTTGGTGTTATTCTTGACGCAGAAATTTCCAACACCTAAAGGCAAACCTAATCACAAAACTCAAAACTCAAGAAATGGTCAACAATCCACTCACAAAACCCCGGAACAAAATTCAAAAACCAATAACTCTTCCCAGACCTAAAAATCAGACTATAATTACTTTAATTACTCGTTTAAACTAAACTCCCCTTGCAACGTTATTATGAAGAACAATACATAAACATCAACGAACAGCACAATTCTTAACGAAGTAAAGCAGTGGCAGACAAACTACAGTAGAAATTGCATACCAAACCATTTTTTTTTTAAACACGAAAGATTAAACGCCGCATGTTTATACGAGAAAGCATAATTTACAACTGAAAAAAAAAAAATCCAACAGAAGCATTCATACAAACACGTGTACACGTCTAACGAAACATAATACACAGACACACATGAGAAAGCGAGAAGAGAGCAGACCTCTGTGTGTGGGAGAGAGAGAGAGAGGCAGTTACTGCTTCCGCTACGGCGCGACGTTAGGTCGGTGAGCGTTTCCGATAACTCAGTTTAGGAGCACTTAAGGAGACGATTTGAGATATATAAATACAGAAATTTCTTGCGACTTCTACTTCTACTACTAGTCAATCAAGGTCAAAGAAGAAATAAGTAATCATTGTAGATTTTTCTTTTTTCCTGAAATACTTCCGGCAAATATGATTATATATAGTGATTGACGTTATATTACTCTTCTAAATATATTTTAATATTCACTTTTATATATATATATATATATATAATATTATTTTGATCGGTGAGTTCATACATACTATATAAGTTTATGGGTGAACAGTGTGACATAATTCAAACATGCATAAAAAATAATAAATAAAAATGCATAACTTTAAGCTAAGTTTTATATTTTTGCATCCTTTAAAAATTTCTGAGGATGTTCTCGAATGCTGTAATAATAATAAATGCATATATATAGTAGCATATAATTAATGCGTGCGTGTGTGCATAGCGTAATGATTTTGATTCAAAATATGTGGTTACAATTTAAGATGCTAAAAATCTGAATTTAGAATTTGAATAATTTTAACTTGACTTTGCATGATTTGATCTAAATTGAAGTCATGCCTAATAGAAAAGCATTTGTCATATTTGAATGAAGTTTTGGCTTCGAACATTTTGGGATTGACAATATTAGACAATTAACACAAAAAGTCTTAGCAGCATGATTCCATTCAAATAGAAAATGAATAATGATATGTCGGTCTAGAGTACCTTTGAGTGATATTTGAATTTTATTTTTAATATTTAAATATATTTAGTGATATTTTTGAAACATGATATTTGGATTGAATAAGAAATTTGGATATATTATGTTTAAAGTGGAACTATTTTGGGTTAGTTTATGACTTAGGTGTATCCCAAAAAAAAGGTTATATATATGTATGTTTTTTTAATTAATTATAGATATTTTTTTAATATCCAATTCATTATTTTATATTAAAATAGTGTTATTATGGAATATATTTACTATTTAATTTATAATTATAATATATAATTAGAGTTTTGCCAAAGACTTTATGGTCTAGTGGCACCCGATTCACTGATTACACCTCACATATGACATAGGAGGGGTGGTTTCAAGTCTCAGGAGTCAATAGTACTCAAGAAAAATATATATAATTTGAGTTTTCAAATTGAATATTAATAGAATTTAAAACACTTGATATCTGAACCGAATTTATATCAAATTAAAATAAAAATATATGAAACAATAATTAATGTTTACTCAAAATTTAAAAATTGACTCAAATCTTAAGTTTTAATTCAGATAATTCGAGTAATGTTCACCTTTGCCCAAAATGCTCTATATTTTTTTTTGTCTTTCTCCTCCGTTCAACGGTCCCATCCGGGCATGGGAGCCGGCTCAGAGGGAGTTTGATAGGGATAAATCCCGGTCTCCACTACGTACCTTCCCGGTCTCCTCGTATACGCTTACTGTCCCGGTCCGTATTACCAGGTGAACCCCAAGCCCGGGCTACGAAAAGATACCTCCGCGGGGGTTCGAACCTGAGACCCCACGCCCGCACATGCGGACCGCAAGTGCGTTGGATCAGGAGACAGACCGGTGCATGTCCGCCACGCGTCCTACATGCCGGAAGACCGGAAAGACCGTCGGGCATCGCTATAAAAGGAGCATTTAATGCAGGCAGGAGGACTTTTGGCTATTTCTACCTTATAGTAGCTAAAGAGACCGGGAACCTCTGACCCACTGTCACGTAGCTCGGTCTCCCCTTAGGGTATTGTACCTCGAACCCTACTTATACACAATACAGTATACTTTCCGTATTTTGCTGTATCAGAGTTCACTTGCCACTTGATCTACCCCATTGGGTTACAAAATGATATATATTGAATACTTATTATTTGCTACTGAATCCATTAAAATGAGGGAGTAATTGACAACCTTTGAAGAATATTAGTTTCAAAAACTTGTTATCTACCCAAAGTTACAAAACAGAGGATTAAGGGAAAATGATGAACTTTATACAAACAATAACACATCAATGCTCATTATCCACGGGTAATGACTGGTAATTAAGGTTCCGAAAATTAAATTTGTGATCGTTATCAGCTATTCAATGATAATACACTGTAATTAGGGTTTCAACAATAAAACTAGCAACCGATGACCTTTGATGGTTTCCAATTGCTAGTTTGGTTGCCGGAACCTTAACTAAATATTAGTGGTGAATAACAAGCTGATGTGTTTAATTGCAACTTTTTAAAGTTTAGAAACCTAATTGTATTTTCGTATAAAGTGAAATGACTGATTTGACCATTTTCCCAATAATTAGTAATGCACTTGTGACTTGACAACTTTATGGATTTAGCTGACAAACATGGATATATATAAAAGAATGAAAGAATTGAAGGGGTTTAAGCAACAGTAGAAAAGTAGAAAAAAACCCAAACAAAGCTAAAGCAACTAAGAAATTGCAGCAGAGGCATCAGCACACACTTGCTGAGTTGCTGCATTCTGCATCCTGACTTCATCTTCTCTCTAGAGTAACAGATGCCTAAAGTAGCTATCTTCAAATCATTACAGACTACCTTTCACAATACAATAGAATTTAAACTAAATACCACTAAAATGTACCTTCAAACTTTCTGCTTGATCCGATCCATAAAGCGCGAGAACTATTTGATGGGAAGGAATTGTTTGTTGTGGTTGGAGCAGTTCTGCTTTCTTCCTTGGTATTTACAGCGCGAGGTTATTGCTCGTGTTC
>CP025644.1:26135530-26153160 GCA_003576665.1 Ipomoea trifida
ACAAAATGATATATCTTGAATACATATTATTTGCTACCGAATCCATTAAAATGAGGGAGTTATTAGATGACAACCTTTGAAGAATATTGGTTTCAAAAACTTGTTATCTACCCAAAGTTACAATACAAAGGATTAAAGGAAAATGATGAACTTTATACAAACGTATTAAAGCCCATTATCAACGGGTAATTAAGGTTCCGACCAATGCCCATTATCCACGGGTAATTAAGGTTCCGACGATTGAATTGGTGATCGTCACCCGCTATTCACCGATAATACACTGTAATTAGGGTTTTAACAATTAAACTAGCAACTAATGACCTTTGATGGTTGCCAAATGCTGGTTTAGTTGTCGGAACCTTAACTAAATATTAGTGGTGAATAATCAACTATTGGGTCTGGATTTACAAAAATAACAAGATGATGTGTTTAATTGCAACTTTTTAAAGTTTAGAAACCTAATTGTATTTTCGTATAAAGTGAAATGACTGATTTGACCATTTTCCCAATAATTAGTAATGCACTTGACAACTTTATGGATTTAGCTGACAAACATGGATATATATAAAAGAATGAAAGAATTGAAGGTGTTTAAGCAACAGTAGAAAAGTAGAAAAAAAAAACCCAAACAAAGCTAAAGCAACTAAGAAATTGCAGCAGAGGCATCAGCACACACTAGCTGCATTCTGCATCCTGACTTCATCTTCTCCCTAGAGTAACAGATGCCTAAAGTAGCTATCTTCAAATCATTACAGACTACCTTTCACAATACAATAGAATTTAAACTAAATACCACTAAAATGTACCTTCAAACTTTCTGCTTGATCCGATCCATAAACCGCGAGAGCTATTTGATGGGAAGGAATTGTTTGTTGTGGTTGGAGCAGTTCTGCTTTCTTCCTTGGTATTTACAGCGCGAGGTTATTGCTCGTGTTCTCTCTCATCAAGGGACTCGAGAGCATGAGAGTTATTGGCATCGTTAGGATGCAGCCAAGACTCTTGAAGTTGTAAAGCATGCTCCAAATGGCACAAAACCTCTCCCATAGTTGGTCTGGCCACCCCCTCATCTGCAAGACATTTCTCAGCAATCTCTGCGAAACTCTTCAATGACTTGGGAGAATAATTCCCCCGAAGTGATGGGTCAATTATGGTTTCGAGTACTCCCTTCTTTTGGCAAATCATCGCCCATTCTGCAAGGTTAATCTGTTCCATTGGTAAGGACGGGTTTATAACAACCCGTGCACACACAACTTCAAACAACACTACACCGAATGAGTAAACATCAGATTTGGCAGTAAGCTGCTGTTTCATGAAATACTCGGGATCAAGGTATCCGAAGCTTCCTTTCACTGCCGTACTAACATGTGTGTGCTCCAAAGAAGGGCCGCTCTTGGACAGCCCAAAATCTGCCATTTTCGCTACAAAACTTCCATCTAGCAGTATGTTGGTTGTCTTTACATCCCTGTGAATGATGCCACGCTCTGATCCTGTATGAAGATAATACAGCCCCCTAGCGGCCCCAATGCAAATCTCTAGTCTTTGCTTCCAACTTAATGATGGTAGGTCACCCCCGAAAAGATGACTCCTGAGAGTCCCATTGGACATATACTCGTATATCAATATCATTTCGTTCTGCTCATCACAGAATCCAATCATTGATACCAAATGCCTATGCCTTAGCTTCGATAGCAGTTCAATTTCTGTTTCAAACTCTACTAGACCTTGTTGAGATTGTGGATTCGATCGCTTAATCGCTGCAAGAATGCCATCGTTTAGCTCTCCTTTGTATACCTTGCCGAAACCCCCCACTCCAATCACCAAGCTTTCATCAAAGTTGTTTGTTGCTGCTTTGAGATCTACCAGTGTGAACCGTTTCCCAGATCTTCCACAACTCTTCTTGGGTTTTACATCTTTAGTTCTCTTCTTTTTACGCAGACAAATGATCAGCCAAGCTATAACTGCAACGAGTGCAATCCCAAATCCAATTCCCAACCAAAGGGCCATCTTTGACTTCCCTTTGCTTTCTTCATCCCCAAGGTTCGGTACATAGCCAAGATTACCATCGCGGCTCAACTTGAATATCTCTAAACCATTTAATGCAGCATCAGAACCTTGATCACTTGATGCCGCCTCAGGGCCCAATTGCACCCAAAGGTTGTTGGAATTTGAGGTCATGCCATCAACGTAATCCTCATGGTATGCCTTGTTCTTTCCTCCCGCTTTTGTGAAAATATCAACATTCTCTGCTGCAGTTTTATTATTTATGTAGATTCTGAAAATCCGTTGACTTGATTTATCGTATACTAGCTCACAAAAGTGTAGGCGGATTAGATAATCAAAACTTGGATCCACGGGGAATCTCCATGACATATTAAAGAATCTTAGCTGCACTACTAAAGAAGTGTTGGTCATAGTTTTTGCTGTTTCATACACAAGAAGTGGAGCTAGGGATGTAGCATTTGGGGAAGCATAAGTAATTTTAGACGTGTTTTTTAATTCTGTTCCAGCATCTTGATTGATCATATAGCTCGAATCCTCTTCCCATATCCTCCTAAAGCTTGAATCTTGATCAGGTTTGATCAATGTACCCCCAATATTCAATCTATACATAGTCTCAATCCCACGTTTTGGCAAATCCAAAGCAACAGTGCCACCATTTCCACTCACTTGCTTAACAGAATCAACAAACAACTTATCAATGACTCGGACAATCTCTATGGCATTAACAAAACCAAAAGATTCTTTATCTGGCCGAAAGGTAATAACAGTAGAATTGGTTTGAACAGGAACATAATACTCCTTCACTAATGCAGCAAAGCTAGAATTCCCCCCATTCTTTTGCAAAATAGCATATGGGACATTGAGGCTGGAAGCCAATGTGAAACCACAAGTCTCAACGCCAAAGTAAGACAGATTGGCGTTGTAGTTCTGAAACGTAAAGGGGTAGAAATGAAGCCTAAGGAAATAATTCCCGGGTGCTCCATGAAATGTATAGTTCAGAGGCTCTGAAAATATTCTGGCAGTTCTGTAAAGAGACTCGTAATCTGGATTGCCATCAACCGAGGAAGTGGAGGCCTCAATACTAGGCGAAGTGCTGAGAGTTATATTTTTGTTAGGGGCCTTATCGCCCACCCAATTAGCACCATCAACAGTAACACTTGCATTTGTACCACAATTTATCAAGACAGTATTTGCATGAGCTAAAGCTTCCCCATTCTTCACAAACCCAAGCAAAATCACCAAAAGAAATAGGCCTAAGACGCCCCGGCCTTTGACTACCATCCTTCACTACCCCTAACAACCTATGCCTATAGAGTTCAGTTTCTAATTCAAATACTAAAAACCTAACCTTTTCTCTCTTTTTTGATCCCAAAGAGATGAAACTGTATGGGTTAAGGTTATAACCTTGTAAGCTTGTCAATAACACGGGAGAAACACAACCTGAATGAGGAAAAAAGCATTACCTTCAAACATTTGAACCTAGCATGCAAAGATATCAAAACCCACCATCAATGCTTTTCTACAAAATGGGAAATTTGCAGAAAAGAAACCCAATCTAACAAAAATCAATCAGATAGGATAATGGAGGATAAATCAAACAAATGGTGAAAATAGAAGAAAATGGTTGGGGAAAAAAATATGAACATTTCAATAGAATACCTAGATAAAGATTGATTCTTGAAAAAGACCCTTGCTTCCCCAAGAATATGAGGTGAGAATGGAGAGTTTTGATTCAGACTGGACACCATTGTTGCAATCAATTGGGGAGTTTCCCTCCCCTTTTTATTTCTAACTGATTAACAGCAATTTCTTTTGTACAGAAGGTTATTTGATTTCTTTGAACATTGTGGATAAATAAGGTGCGAAAGGACAGGATCTGGGTAGCTCTAGACCGGATTTCCATTACAGGAGACTTGTTTCTTTTCTATATCACGAGGTCTCTGGTTGGGAGAATAGTATTTGTTTTTTTTTCTTTAATTTTCATAATTTGGCAGTTTTATTGGAGGTATTGTGAAATTAAAATCATGAATCTTGGAAGAAATGTTCGAGCTCTCAAGGAAAAAATACCCTTCTATGATTTGATCAGTGAGATGATTGTGCTACTGGCGAGGAACTTAGATTGATCCAACAAAGTTATGATTACCTAAGTTTATTTTTTAAAATAATAATAATAATAATTTGATTTTTATGATTAATAATATTATTATATACTTTTTATTTATAAGCATTTTGATTTTTATACTATTTATTCATTTTTAATACTCACGTAAACAAATCACTATAATATAAATTCGAAAAAATTGAACTTTTGTCACTAAATTATATGGGTAGAATTCATCTCTAAGTTTTGATCATGCTCACTTTTCATCATCTCGTGCTCACTTTTCGTTTCTGAGTTATAATAAAAAATGGACGAAAAGTGAACATCAAATAACTTAGGAAAGGAAAGTGAGTATTACCAAAACTTAGACCAGCAATTTTTATGTTCCATCGGAATTTCATCGGAATTTCATTATATTAATTTTTTATAATATAATAAGCATGCATTTGTTTGTCCTTAGTACATGACTATATGTTGAGTAGAAATAGAAATTTAATATAGTAGAATTACTCAAAACACCCCTACTCCAAATCTTCTATTTTCGAGTATCGACTAATATACCAAATCTAGCAAAAATGGCCAAATCTGATCATAGGATGTGTGGCCAACCACCATTTTCTGGTCATGAAGATGGAGTTTCATTGATGCGATTTTACGTTCAGCCGTAAAAACAAAATGCTGATAAATGGAAACACACACAAGAGTCCTCTCGAGTCTTTACCCGCAATCAAGTGATGGACGACTTGCAGACTGGGCAGGACGATCGTCTTTGCAGCCATGGGTCGATGCACTGCAGGAACCGAAGAACATTTAGAATGAATGTCTGGCAGCCTGTAAAATTTTCGTTATAAATCATAAAAAGGGTGAAGGGTTCCTACATCTTTGTGAAACTTGTGTAAGCAAGGGAGATGGCGGATGGTGTCCCCCATTGTTGGATTTTCGAGACATATAGAGCACGCTTCTTCGAGATTCTCATTCTGCATGGAACATAACTAGCGAAATTTAAAATCCAATAACAAATAACCCCCTGCATCATAATTACCATATATCTATTGCTCAGATCCCAGCAAAGAATCTCAGCTAAGAAGGTTAATAAAGTCAGATATCTGAAGATTCCAAGTCACCTGAACCATTGACTCTGGCAAACCATTAATTTGATGCATTGATGCCCCGGCATGCTGGTGATTGTTCTCATCAAGTGCCAACAACATCTCATAGTCGTTTCTAAATCAAGAAAAGAAAATAAATAACTACACCCAAGGGATGAGCTCTCATTTCACGATATTAAATGGCAATGGAAGATATCTTACTCATTGAAGTCACGCTGAGTTTGAAGGAAGTCTCCATATACTCCCATATTACTAAAAGCTTCAAGTGTTTCCAATACTTCCATTCTCTGAATAAAATGGAACAAAATTCAATAGTACATCTATCAATTAGCAAAACAAGTTTTGAAAAAAAAATAAAATAAAATACTGAAATGAAAATGAGCAAATATAACATCGTTATTATCCAGCATCTAAGGCTAGGAGAAGAGGATAGTAGGGATCTTATACTCCCATTAAAAGTCACACGCTTTGAACTCCTTTCTTAATAGTCATGCCAAGTGATTTTAACGTTCAATGTGGCCAGAGATCTTAGTTTTTAAGATAACTTTCTCTTAGTTTACAATATGACTTTGCCATTCAGATTCCTGTTCACTCTTTTCATTTTCTTTCTTCAAAAAAGGTTTTAGTTTAACATTCCTCATACCTACCCTCACTTATTATTGTCAGTTGAGCTTCTTAATGCTATCAGATATTGCAAACGCCATATAGGTAAAAAGAAAATTATAAATGCATATAACAAGCAAAATCAGCTGGTCAATCAACAAAGGAAATTTAATCTTTAAGTATTTATATTAATTCCTCAACATATTCCAAATAAAAATATAGTCTAAAATGATCAATTGCATAATACCGTCTCAACATCCATGTTAGATGGAAATAAAGAATTTCTCCCAGTAGATGACAAGAGTGTACGAGGTTGTCCAGGAAAACGGCTCCTCCATCTTGCTAATCTATTAGAGTTAGAAGCTCGAGGAGCTCTTCGAGAAACATTAACAGAAGACTGATATTGGGAATGCCTTGTATTTGCAAATGATCTGCTTCTCTACAAATAAAAAGAACAAGGAAAATAGATTTATAGGTTAAGGCAAAAGTTTGAGGAAGCAATAATTGTACACATGTATGTAAATGCATTTCAATAAACAAATGAATAAAGAACAAATATGCTATTTCCATGGGCATGGCTGCTCCAATCACTTTAATAGTTTAATTATAGATACTTCAAAGATATTGCTTTTATCACTTACAGTTTTTGTGCATAAAAGCATTAGCATGATATCTTTGCATCTTAAGATCCAAAAATCCAACATTAGTCCCTTTTTTCAATTTTGTCATGCCATAACTTTACTTTCTAAAACAAAACAAGTTTAGGTTCAGTTAACCTTAGGGGTTGTAGTAGAAAAGTTGTTGAATGAGTTTCAAGTCTTCATATCTAAGTCATTTTAAACTTTCATGATTGGGACATTGGGTATGAATATATGGAAAGTGCAACAAAATCAAACTCAGCCTTACATGATGTGTGTCCCCAGAGAAAGCAAGGTGAAAATCCTCTTGTTGCAAAACCCTGGATACATGCTCATCAACCTATTTTAAAATGTTAAATGGATCAAATCCAATTCCAAATACAGATAGTGCATAGCAAAAAGAGAGGTGGACTTCAAGAATACACATCAGAGGGGATGGGGGAGGATTTGACCAGTTAAGCCAAAGGCCATTGCCTACATGCACCTGATGTATAGACAAAAGGAAAAGAGTGAAAAGAGAAACCACCTCATTATCAACTCCAAAAACAGGCGTCTCATTGAATAATTGCTCTTGGAGCTCCAGTGCCAGTGCTTCATCTGCTTCTACCTGTCTAGCTCTAGCATCTTCATCACTCCTACAGCATGCTACTCCTTTAGAACCATCATTTGTTGCTTGAGGGGAATCATCAATATGAATGATTGATTCTAGGTTATCACTTCTGCTACAGTTTTGGTTAGTATTTTCTCTTGAATTATTATTGGGATCCCTATATGAGTCCCTAAATATAATAGCTGTATCATTGAAAGCTGAAGTGGAACATTCAGCATTATTAATTGAGGTAGATCCCTGCTTTTGCCTTTTACCAAGTGGGGTTACCATGGGATGATGCACATCAATATGGCTTATTTGTTGCCCAAGGGATCTGGCCACCTGACTGGAATTCCTTGCAGAAGGATATCTATTAGAAGATAAATCCTCACAATTGGGATAGTGATCATGGCTCTGAGCATTAGTTCCATTTTCTCTTCTCAGCAGTTTGTGCTGGTTGTGCTTAGTTTCCGAGCATGCATTAATATCATTCCCCAAGGATAAATTGGGGTCCTCGTCAGACAAGGATATCTGATAACAATTTCGTGTACTTCTCCATCCACCTGATTCTTCAATGTTTCTGAATGCATCTTGATTGGCACCAGCAATTTCACTCACTTCTTCATCAACATCTATTACATTTCTGCAAGTACAACAGAGAAATCTCACGATAAGAACATTGATCTTGAAAATTTTTAGTTACTCGAAAGTAGTACAGAAGTGGGTCGAAGACACAAATAGAGTTCATGTAACCTGTTTTGAAGAATAAATGATGACATGAGTGCTTTTTTTTTTTGAAAGTATGATGACATGAGTGCTAATCATATATAAAACTAGCATCAGGTTATCAGTGAAAGATGAAAAAGGAACAGCAAGTTACACTCAAGTGTACGTGTAAATTTAATTGGTGAATGAGAATGAGTCTAGCAGCAACTAATTCCATCTAAATCCACCTGGGGTTTTAATGGTTATATCATATTTTACCCCTTTGTTTCATGACTAAAATCAACTGCAACTTTCTCTGTCCTACTCAGCCATAACTTGTTAGCATGCCAGAGATGAAACAGGAAGTGATGATAGGATCCACATGCCTTAACTGACTATGACATTATGTACCTGAAAGATGTGTGTCCATTTTTCCCATTCAGTCCTGTTGTGGTAAAAGGATGGACCATTATCCCTTTTCCCTTCATTGTGTTTGAAGCATGTCCTTCAGACACTAAATCTTTAACATTAATTTGGCTCTCTGAATTGCTAGATGATGACACAGAACTGCAATAATTTTGTTTAACCGTAAGAGGATCATTATGGTCCCTTCCAACTGGTTTCTTGGCCTTTGCTATGTTATGTGGAGATATGCATCCATTTCGCACCAATCTCTTTTGTCTAGTTACCCTAGGTAAGGTAATAAGAGATGCACATGCATCCTTATTGTCATTGTGCTGTGTATCATGAACAAATTCCTTTCTTACTCCATTAACCATATTGAAACCAACTTTGTACCCATCATCAAATTGTTCTTTGTCAACTTCGATTGTTTCTGAAGAACTTTTCATACTTCGTAAGTTAGAGAATCCATTACTTGATACCTCTCTTTTGCTAAAACCTTCGCCTTGACTACTTCCTGATAGTACTTGAGCAGGCATACTTTTTTCCATCAGATGTAAACTATCTTTGCAAGAATATCCAGGATTTGAATCTGTGCTGTGTTTCTTTATAAGTTGAAGACAACCAGAGTCTTTTCCCTCAGAATTGGAGAAACTCGTATCCTTCCTTGCAAACAAATTATCAATTCTTGAAGAAGAAGACGGATGATGTGTGCCAGAGGTGGATGAGTTTGCATGACACTCGGAATTGTTAGAAGCCTGCCTTCTTGGACGATGAATAAACAATCTTCTGATTCCAGTGGCATTGTTTAACTGAGTTTTTTGCAGTTCAGTAGAAACATTCCCGTGTCCTGAAAGACTAGGCAGGGATGCATCAATCTCCTTGTGCACTCCACTACTGTTCTCTGCATTCTTTGCAGGTAACCTGGTAGGGGTGTCTGGAACAACCAATACACAGTCAATGTCCATTTGATCCATTAGCTGCATTAGAACAAGGTACCAATCAGTAGAGGATTGAACTTATCAAAGGAAAAAAAGAGAGATCAAACCTCACTGACTATAAACTAGATTGATACCTTCAATGCCACCTTATTCTTTAAAGTGCAGATATACATAGAAATAGAAACACTTGAAAGTATGGGTTACACCAATCAAGAAAGATATACCACAAGGTTGGTCAGGCTATTGACTTGATAACCACAAGGTTACAAGTTCAACTCCCAGTAGGAGCAGCCTATTGGCCTTCTTGGTTTGAGCCAGTCACCTATGGGCAACCTAGATTGGTTTATCTCCTTTAACAGGAACATTTTTCCCAGTTCATACATCACACAGTGTTATCTGGTTTTCAACCTAAGAAATTGGTAAGAAGATACAACAGGGAACTGAGGATGAAATGTTTAATTCTACTGGTGTATGCATATGCCTCAAACAGAAAACAAACATAGGAGTCCCTTCCTTTGTTTCCTTCTCTCTTACATTTGTTGCTCTTCACCTCCAAATAGTCTACTTGAGGTGCTGTCCTAAAAGATTCTGTCTCACCATAGGTGCATAAATGTCTTACAACCATCATGAAGGGGCAAAGAACTCATAGTCTACACAAAAAAAGATAACTAAAGGCCATGACATCAAACTCATTTGTACATATAATTCAAAGCTCAAATAAGTCAACAAAAAAATTAAAAATTCATGATGTCCAATAACCCAATTCAATGTCTGCAATTGAATACTGACAAAATTAATACACATATATATCAGGTAATGGAACTCTACCAGGTCTTTCTAAATGTGAATAAACAAAAAACAAAACAAAACAAAACAATGGCTAAAGAAGTGCTAAACAAATCCTTTACCCAAAGTAATCAAACCCAAAATAATTAAAAAAAAAAATGGGGAGTGAAAATATCAGGACTGATTGAACCTTCAAAAAGCAGCTATGAACAGGTGACCTAAAAAAAACGTAAAATGAACTACTAACAATAGCTACCATCCTCAATTCGTGAATTCTATAACAATCCCTAGCGTGAAAATTCAGAATCCAACGAAAATATAACCAGAAAATTAATTACTCCGTATTTGTTAAAAGAATTTTCGCGAATAAAAATCAAACCTTTTGCTTGAAAAAGGAGAGCAGGTAAAATCGGAAATGTACACACAACTCATAGAAAATTGTAAAAAGAAGAAGATGAAAGATGAGACCTTTGGTGAGTTTTTTTCTGGATTCCTAGTCACTCATACTGAGTAGAAGTACTACGAGAAAGCAAGCACCGTATTCAAAGGAGGAACTGGGGAAATTTATAGAGTTCGTTCCGACTTCCAACAATAAAAGTATTTATTATTCCAAAAAAAAAAAAGTATTTATTTATTTGTTTATTTTTTTCCATAAATTACAATTTCTAACTTTAAAACATTTTTTATTCTTTTTTTTTTTTTTTGAAAACAACATTTTTTATTCTTAATTTAAAATACTTGAACTTTTTAAAATATCATCCAACTTCACCCAAAAGTGAAGAGTATTTTTAAGTAAAAATAATTAAAAATAAATATAAAATAAAAATTGATAATAAAAAATAAAAATATAATTATATACAATTATAATGAGAAGAAATTATTAAATCAACTAATTAAATAGAGACTCACTTTGCACCAACAAAGACTTCATGTTTGGATCAAAATACTAAAACATATAGTCATGTACAAATTGTCTACACTATCGTGACCAAATTAGGTAGATGGGGAGTGGACCAACTGACCAAATATTACAATTAAAAGAATAATATACTCCGTAAGAATCATGATGTTCAATATAACATTTTTCAAGCTCTATTTTCATTATATGATGATGATGATATCTACCAAAAGATGTTATGATCAATTAATACATTTAGAGAATGCTGCGTACTTTTTCATCAATTAAATTTATGAAATGATGTTTTAAAAAATGTATTTAATGAGAATAACTTTGTAAGAAAAATTAATTAATATTACGTATGTGTAATATTATTATAAAAATATAAGAATTAAATTACAAAATTATCAATTATCAACATATCGATTACCATTCCAAATGGACAATCTTAAGTTAAAACCCAGTGCTTAAAAAATTACATAAAAAAATTAATTAAAATATTTGATTCATTTAAACTTTTCTACGATTTAAAAAAAAAAACAAAAAAAAACATCATACCTCTCCCCTAAATGAGATTTACTCTCCGAAATTAAATTCCCATTGACCTAAACTTTCCTAAATAAAAAAATTACACATGAAAATAACTAAAGAATATTGTCATTGGCATATATAAAATAATTGCGACAGTGATTGTGTTTATTACCCTTCAAAAAACAAAAAGGAAAACATTACGTTACATAACATCAAAATCAAAGATGAAACAAGATTCAGGTTCTGCAATTCCAGAACAAGCCATTACATCAATTGCACAAGATGATCATAACCCTCTACGGATCGCAGACGCCTAAATAAGCCGCACAAATGCCTCGCTCAAATCCTCTAGCGACTCGGGGGTTCATTGGTAGGTTTACTACACAACGCACCAAATATAAACCGCGCCTCTACTCATCAGTCACGCATCCTCTTGATGCAGATTGCACGTTTTTTATGTACTGAAATTTAAGAAGCCGATGAAGAAATGGCGTTAGAAAAAAGAATAATAAACAATAGCCATACATCTTCATTTTGAGCCATAGTTTATGTACCTTGTAAAGAACCCCTTTGTCTGCCTTGTAGGGAGGGGGGCTCCAATTCTTTCGTCGCGCTTCCAATTCCTCATCTGTTAAATGGACGTCCATCCTCTTTTTCTGAATGTCTACGGTAATTATGTCTCCATTTTGAACAAGACCAATTGGACCACCTTCCTGCAAATTTTTGGATTTCACGTTCTTAGTAATAAGTTCATCACGGTATTCTTAAGAATCCATACTTCTTCGGGATTACTTCTAGCATATATTTTAAGTACTTCAATGCAGCCAGCCCCCCACTTCTACCGATGTCATGAAAAGTTCACATTGATATATGGGTTCATCGTACATTGTAAAAGAATGACACTAGCTCGTGAATCTAGGAAACTGCACTATAATATTCAAGGCAAAAAGATGAACAGGAAATGCTTAAACCCCATTATTGTCTTAGCAAACATCAGGAATGGCCTAGAATAGCTTTTCTTAGTAGACGGGAACCATGAACATTAAGTGAAATCAATTGTGCAGCAAGTGGACAGAAATCAACCAACATAAGACATTAGAAACGAGAATATTACAATGGAAAAGAATTAATTTTTCGAATTGATTCATAAAGTAACATACCTGTGCCTCAGGACATATGTGTCCAACAACATATCCATGGGAACCTCCGGAAAATCTTCCATCAGTAAGCAATGCAACATCCTGCAATTTTATATACGGTATTAGTGAAGAAAAGCAGGAAAACACGTATCACAAATTTTGGCCAATGCAACTTTAGCTAAGAGGTGAGAGGAAGAATTGACCGAGCAAAATAGATTACGTGCTTGTTTGGCCCAATTGAATTTCTTGAAAAAGATATTTTCTTGAACAGTCCCAACTTTGGAACTTCTTGAAAAAAGAGGCTTTTTACCCTCATCCATCCTTAAAAGCCAATTTTATCTTTTGTGTTTAGCCTGACTGACTAGGCCAAACAAGTACATCACAGTTGATGAAAACGCTTGTTCAAACCCACCCGCCCCAACACACAAACACACACACACAAAAGCGCACACACCCCAAGAGATATAATCGATGTATATTCATCATAATGAGAATACGAACAAGAAATCAATGAACAAATAGTAAACCATCAAAGCTCAGCCTAAGCAGATCATACCTTTCCAAGACCGGCTCCCATTATTGCACTGGTTGGTGTCAGCATCTCAGGCATGCCTGGTCCCCCCTTAGGACCCTCCCCTCTAATGACTACTACTTTCCCCTGCAATAAAAATGACGTGAAACAGAAGTCAAATGCCCGTAAAACCTAAATCCATGCACAAATAAAAAATAAACCAATTTCTATGCACCAAGTGTCCAATTAGAGCTGTATATTAAACTCAAACAAGGAAAAAGGAGAACTACAACTTAATACTCCGTATTATTCTCGACAGAAAATCTCAAATGTTGCTCAAACAGAAAAAGTTTTAGTCCTCTAATGGGTGTGCCTCACAACCAAATACATGGAGATCCTTGATTTTTCCACTGTATGGCAAAAATGTGGCAAGCTAAAAGAATCCAAGTCATAAGATTCGCCTGCTTAGGGAACCAAAAAAATCCCAGAATTATTTTCCCCTAATTTAGTGATGTAACCCTGAATTACTTATATACTCCTAACAATAAGTAGCTCCATGAAGATGAATTGACCAAACGGACCAGCTCTCAGTAACAAGAGTTCCAACACGGTAACACTTTTTGCAAAGTGGCAATAAACTGGATAGTCCATCCAACATTCCAACTGAACAAAAAATACATGAATCTCTCACCTTAAAACTCATTGGATCTTCTGAGATAGCTGTAATCATGGACTCTTCTCCTTCAAAAACAAGAGCAGGACCTAGAGGACAAATTTTTACAATAATTAACTAAAGCCCAAAAAAAAACCTTCAAACTGATGAAAGTAAGAAAACAAGATTCTACATGTGCACACAAGAAACATTTAAATATAGCATAAAAAATACTCACCTGAGAAAAACAGTCCTTCCTTTCCAGTTATTTTTGCAACAGAGCCCTCCGGTGCAAGATTGCCATACAATATTTGAATGTGACCAGTTTCTTTGATGGGGTTAGATAGAGGTCTTATAATTTGCTAGAAAAAAAAGATACAAAAGAAAAAAAAAATGGGTCTCATCCCCAAATCTCAAGTAGCAGCAAACCCAAAGAAGTAACAAATTACATCATTGAAGCACATTAAGATTGGATGGGGCCTACCTGACCTTCTGCCAAAGAAGGGAATAGCTTTGCATTTTCACCTAGGGTCTTTCCCGTGACTACAAATTAAAGAACTGATCAGAATAAGCATCTTAGATGGTACACAACCAAATATCATGATATTTGACAATAAAAGTCAAGAGCCTATTACCAGTAATACAATCCCCGTCTAACAACCCAAGCTCCAATAGGTAGCGAATGACAGCAGGTGTGCCTCCAATCTATGAAACAGTGTTTCATCAATTCAGCAAAGTAAATGGCAGTGAACTAATACAATTCAAAGTGATAAGATAATCGTGCAAATATTAATGCATATACCTTGTGCACATCCTCCATGACGAATTTTCCACTAGGTTTCAAATCTGCTAGGAAAGGAACCTCATCACTAACCTTTTGGAAATCATCAAGATGTAGTTGCAACCCAACAGACCTGCCAAGGTTCTAACAATGAGTTTCCTATCTATCAGTGAAAAATAATCATAATTATCTTTACTCACCTTGCAATAGCAATTAAATGTAGAACAGCATTAGTTGATCCACCTAGTGCCATGACCATTACCATAGCATTTCGCAGTGATTTTGGAGTAATGATGTCACGGGGTTTCAAGTCCATCTTTAGTAAATCCAAAAGATACTTGCCAGCAAGGCGACACTCATCCAACTTCAGAGGATCTTCAGCTGGTGTTGAAGAGCTTTTGAAAACCACACAGAGGGAAGGGGGAGGAAGAAGGGGTTCAAATGTTAGCAATGACTCAGATAAGGCAACAGTTTTGCTGATTATATTATTGTCTATGTTTCAGGAGTGCTTACACTATACTTGGTTAAACCTAGAAGGTGAGAAGAAGAATGATAAACTGGTTAAGGTATGCAGTTTTCTGTGAACCTAGTTCTTAATGCCAATAAACAATAGGCTGAAAAATGGAGGAAAACGAGGCAATTTGAGACTGTTTTGAGGATGCAATTTGTAAAGCAAAATGGTCAGTGGGTTGAGAGAGATTTGTAAAAAAAATGGAGATGGTTCTGAGAAAATCAGCATCAAACATGTAACTTAACTAATTAAATATTGGACAGCATTGTCAAACTGATAAGATTAGGCCATTAAGTTTGCTGATCAAGGTGGAAGAAGTACATAGTGCAACTTGGTTAATATGCCGACCAAGGATTAATGTGGGCCTCATGGCACTAAGTTATATCTAATTAATGATGTTACATGGAGCAATCTCACTAATGAACTCATCCAAACTCCATATCTTTTCCACATAATTGAGCTTTTTGAAATATATCACTATGCAAACAGATATAATCACTTCTTTTGTACCTATAAGGAAGGGACATCCCCATTGTCTCAATAGCAGATGCCATAGTATTTGCTGTATACATTCCACCACAGGCCCCTGCTCCAGGGCATGAAGTGCGAATTACATTCATCCTCTGTTCATCACTAACAGAACCACTTACATATTCTCCATAAACCTA
The DNA here is from genome assembly GCA_003576665.1 of Ipomoea trifida. Lineage (NCBI taxonomy): Eukaryota > Viridiplantae > Streptophyta > Magnoliopsida > Solanales > Convolvulaceae > Ipomoea > Ipomoea trifida. The sequence continues at coordinate 26,151,097 of CP025644.1, forward strand.
TAATAAAGGATCAGAAGAATACTTCATTAACAATGCTATGGCAAAGCAGAAGGAGGAGGGGAAGGGGGGAGCGGGGGGAATTTGCACAAGTAGCCCCGCATGTTTGCACCTGGAAGGCGGAGACTATGTCAAACGTGTGTCCTTGAAAATGACCAGGCTGCATGGAACAAATATTAAGGTTTAGCAATAAATAAAATAATAAACTTAGCAAAATGTAATATGATTTGATAGACAGCTCGTTAGATGCATCTTATACAAAGAGACATTTGAACTTAAGGAGAATGATAATTTCTACATGTACTAGAGATCCCACAAAATCTTATGTCAAATATAAAATATGTCATAATGCACACTAATTGAAATTGACTTGATGAGTGGATGCAACTTTGGATATATGGGACCCCAAGGTTCGTTTTGCACTAAAAAATATATATATATTACTTTCTTGACTACATTCATCGATTCATGGGATGAATTCATGGTTACAGGGGAGGAGTTCTGTCCATGAAGGGTTATTCTTCCACTTTTCTCCAATTCATTTTTTTAATAAAAATAATTTAGGGGATAAAAAAAATGGGTTTTTACTTGACAAACTTTTCTGTGGATAAAAGTAAAACTGGCGAAAGATATTGAAGGAAACTGCTGCTTCATCAGCCATGATAATATAATAGCTTTCACCAGCAGGAATTTAGAAAATGTACAAAATGAGTCTCTTTTCAAGTAGAAAAAAAGGGTGCCTATAAGGTAAAAGATCATTCAAGAGAGGTGGCTATCTGACCTTGATAGTTCCACCATAAACCATGATGCTTGGCCTGTTCAGCCGCCCCATTGCCATAATTGTACCTGGCATCTGCAACAGCAATAACAATAAATTACAAAATTACAAAGACGAGATACGCTGCATTACTAAAGAAAAGAGGACATTAAGACTAAGCAATTATTTATTATTATGAGAAAATAAATAAAGATTTAAAAAATAAAATTAAATTAAGGAAACAGGAATTTTCTTGTGAGTTGACTTTGAGCAATAACATGGATCCATTCAAGACAATAGTGCTGTTAGGGATCACAACTTTTATGGGGTTTTTAAAATTTATTATTATTTTGAAATTATAATACAGAGATACACAAACTACCCATCTCACAATCACCAAATATACACATAGATAATGAAACAATGCACATACAAACTAACACTGATTAAAGCGAAATTGTAACTCTTTAGTTCTGTGGTGCATTATGTTAAATATTCCCAGGTTATGGTACCAGAGAACAAAGAAAATGAGAAAAGGCCATCATACATTTTCTGCAATAAATTATTGTTGTTGAAAAAAAGCTGAACAATTTTTCTTTATTGAGCTAAATAATTTGAGAAGTTACATATTTATATCCTTAGAGTAAAAGGATTTGTGCTTAAAACCTCTGCTTTTTATTTGGTGCAAGAAAATAATGAGTATTGCTTCGGTACAGGTTCTTCATATATTTTCTTCAAGGCATATATCTTTTAACTTCTTTTCAGTTTATTGAGTCAGAAATTTTCTTGTACTACCTTAAATGGGCAAAACATCTCAATTTTTTTATTAACTATAATCATGAATATCTCCTAATAGCAAAACCTTGTGCCTACAAGGTCAAGATTCCAAACTTAAAAAATGAAATCCCTTTTGAAAAACTGATTAGTCAATCATGTCTCTGTCAAAAGAGAGGCATATATTCTGTCTCTCAAACATATAAAAGTTCTTAACCACGGGCCATAATTAATAAACAGAAAAAACCAAGCAAAAGTCCACATTTATGACATACCACAAAATTTATGAAAGACAACAAAAACAAATGAGAAAACCTTAAAAAGTCTCACATTTTTGTCACAGCCGGGGATAGATATGTTCCCATCGTACCACTGAGCAGACATGACAGTCTCAATACTATCAGCAATCAAGTCCCTTGACTGAAGGCTATAGCACATCCCTCTGGTCCCCATGGAAATGGCGTCACTGACCCCAATAGTATTGAACCTGAACCCAACCATGCCGGCCTCTCCGACGCCCTCCTTCACGGCCTCGG
>CP025644.1:26154446-26207403 GCA_003576665.1 Ipomoea trifida
TTTACCAAATCTTTAGAATAATTGTCGTTATTTTCTATGGTGTAAAGAAATGCATAAAAATATACTCCGCAGTACAAAACGCTATTGCACGACCCTACACTCAAATTTCACGTGTATCACCAGTTTATTTGCACATAGAAAATTATATAAATTATTTCAGAAAAAAAAAAAACAAAAGAAAATTATATAAATAGAGAATGCTATAGCAGGCCCTAGGCCCATGTATGGAACGGAATTGTACATTTGGGTCGAATAAAATGGGCCGCTGCCTATTTTAATCGACACAATGGGCTCTCGAAGCCCGGTTTTATTATACATTGGACAACATATCCATTTCACAATTGCCATCAACATCTTTGGTTCACAAAATCCATCAGGCCTTATACTTTTGTCTTGACAAATTTAAAATGAGCAACGCTATTAGAGTTGTTATGCCATTGACCCGGGTCCACTTTGCAAGGTAGACCTCGGTCCATATTTATAATTTTAAAAATCTATATTCGTAATTTTAAAACTTTATATTCATAATTTTAGAACCCTATATTCAGCAGTATAACATAATTTTTGAATATATATAACAAAATTGTGAATATAAAGTTCAAAAATTGTGAATATTGAGTAATGTAATTTTTTTATATTAAGATATAAAATTGTGAAAATAGAGTTATAAAATTATGAACATGAACCCGGATCTACCTTGCAAGGTGGACCCGGGTCCCTAGCATAATTTGCTGCACTATTATCTTAAATTAATATCTTAATATACACCGGCTCCTAAGTAAAGTTGTTACATTAATTTTATTTTTTTGGTATTTGATAATCAAATTTTGATTACAAATTGATTCTTTCCAAATTCATGAATAGCCCATGAATATAAGTAAATTTTTTATTGTTGTATCAAGAAATGAACACTTACAACATATTTAGTTCATACAAATAAGTCAAGAATAAAATCACATTCTCGTGAACATACTTATTAACTACATTGTTTGTTTTTGTTTGATATTCTCGTTTCAAGAGGACTAATCATTTCTACGGGTCCCATGTATGCATAATAATAATATGTAATACAATATATGAATTTATTCATATAGCAAACCAAACAATATAATAGAAATCCTATTCTATTATTTGTATATTGCATTCCATATGTAATAACATTTCTATTCCCCCAAAATTAATTATGTGAACAAAACATGCATGTTGTTAATTAAGGGTAAATTCAATAGGCTAAAGACTCTGTTACTCTTGAATTCCTACCCAACATGAATATGTTTACTTTTGGTATATGGTAATGAACTCATAGTCAGACAATCAAAAATCTAAAAAAATAATTTTAGAATACTAGTATGAAAAAGGGAATAAGACTGAGATCGGGGAGTTGTCCCAATAAATGAATGACAATGTTAGATGACCCTACATCTGATCTATCACTCCCTAATAATGCAATAACTTTAATATTGAGGTGTCTATATATATGTTGTGAGCGTAAATGTAAAGACAAATACTCCGTAACATTCTCCATGATTGAAAGTGAGATGATTTGAGTTGATTTTGATTATAATTAAATTAAATCAGATATAAAGCGTCAGGGCCGGTTTTTTGATTTACGGGGCCCTGTGCTAATTGTGAGCATAAATATAATATGTGCAGTCCAACTATCAGCTTAGGCTTTTAGTTGAGATGGAGCACATGCTTTAATTTGGTATCAGAGCCATGCAAAAGATCATGGGTTCGAATCTCCGCGTCACCCGCGTCACCCTCCAAAGAGACTTCGGAAATCCACCGCACACGTTGAGGGGGCGTGTGAGCATAAATATAATATGTGCAGTCCAACTATCAGCTTAGGCTTTTAGTTTGGAGCACATGCTTTAACTAAGTGAGGCCCTATCAAAGTATAAATAAACTGTGAATTGAAGAAAAATTGTAAAGAGAAAAATGTAAAAAATTTAATTTTGGGCCAATATAATCACAAATACATATATTAACTATTAGGCCAGAGTTGGACTCGGGGCCCCCAAAATTTTGGGGCCCTGTGCGGTCGCACATGTTGCACGCCCTAAAATCCGGCCCTGTAAAGCGTGAGGAAGTGGGTGATAAATAAAAGGTAAATATATACTATATATAGTGTTGTAACAGCAGGGAGGAAAAGATGGAAACAATTGGTTTGGATCTTAACTCCAATTATTAGGCAACGTAACACGAAGCTAGGCATGCAGGATAGCGGATGGGATGATGCATTAAATTAAAGTAACTTAAAAGGAGGAGCAAATTAAAGGCCAGCGGGCACTGTTGTTTTCATGGGCAGGCAATTTGCCAAGTACAGTAGATGGGTTGGTAACTCTAAGGGATGGCTCTCACTTCAACTCTCCACTATGCCGTGGAGAACTAATGGCCGTGTGCCTTACCTAACTCTCTCTCTCTAAACCTACCACCATTATATTGCGTCAGCCTCACCTCCCACCTTGCCGGGAATTGAAACTACTTCACATCACCATTTAATTAATTATACCCATTCGTAACCACACTGTTTCGAGTTCGACTCTTTATGGAACAAATCTATTAGTTTAATTTTCTTAGTTTGAACCCGCAAAATATGGATAACCTATGCTGGTTTACTTTCTTGTGGTACTTTGCCAGTTAGAGTACGGGTAGATTTACACGGTGCACAGTTCTTCTCATAAAAAAAATAATGAAATTGGATGTGAAAGGTTTAGTTTCCCTATAAATGTGAAGCATAAAAAATCAATAATTGCCTCCACTGAGACTTGAACCCATTCCTATCACATAAACTAGGACACCAGGTGCCACTAGATTACAAAGTTCTTGGCAATATTTTATTTATTTATTTATACATATGTTGTAAAAACATATAGAGTATATAAAAATCAAAATTGTTTACATTATTATTAAATAAAATATAAATTCTTTCTCCTTTTTTTTTTCTCTATACTTTCAAATAAAATGATTAAAATTTACTACCTTAAGGAATTGAATTGTAAAATATAATTTAAACTAAAAATTTTAATTATTTTTATTTATCAATATTTTAATATTAAATAAAGACTAAACTTCTTTTCAATTTAGCTCTAAGGCATAGCGCATACCATCTCTCTTCCATGTGCCTATATCATATTCTCCATTCTTGATTGTTTGTATGTTACTCCGTAATTCTTTTGTTTAATTAGAAGAGGTTAAGTTGTACTTGTACCTAATAAAACTATGCAGTGCATGTACATTCAATTTTTTGTCACTGTCAGTGTTTGTTACATAAATATAAAATTAAAACATCATATTTGTATTTAAAATTGTCATACGGATGGAGAAGTTTAAAACTCAAAGTCATACACAAATAAAAGTAAACGGTGAAGGGAACCAGTTTGGTTGACGTCAGTAATCATGTACTCTCATTTCTTAAAAGAGATTAGGAGTTCAAAACCTCATGAAAAAATTAATATGACCAGCACTTTGCTACTTAATTGAGCCAGCCCGATATAAATGATAATTAGGTTAAGTATGATATAAATTTGAAAACGCCTCATATAATTAAGCTAAGGTCTACTCAAGACGCCTCGTGGTCTAACTAAGAAAACTGTAAGAGTGCATGTATGGTGCGGCGTTGGTTATTAGTCATAGTTGCAGGAAATGCATGCAGGGATTCCTTGTTATACATCTTCACACGTAAAACCCTTTGGATCTTTCTTCACCACCACAAAATTCATCTACCACTTAGTTAACAGTCTTTATTAACCGTTGAAAATCGATCGGAACATTAATTCACAAGACTTTAATGTTTAGATACATGACCGTCCATCAACAAGCTAAAGACCACAACATTTCTTTCAAAAGGTTGAATCTCAAATTCCAAAAACCCGACAGAACATTTGGGAGGATGTTAATTATGGTGACTCAATGACTCAACAGACAGAGTCAAATACCGATGCGCACAAGGAATCTACCTATTTTGAACATAATCTCACACTGTTGTTGTCAAGATTTGAATCTTGGTCTCTTATCTCAAATACTGTCTACTAAATCAGTGAGCTAAACTCGTGTGGACTTTAAAGACCATAACTCTGGTTATACTGTGGCCACAATTTCTTTTGTACTAAGCAAGTACTATAGTAAAATTGTGGATGAAATCATTTCGAGTTAAACCATTGAATCATTTCAATTTGACATTTTAACATTAATTTAGTGAATCAAACTTCTTTTGTACTAAGCAAGTACTATAGTAAAATTGTGGATGAAATCATTTCGAGTTAAACCATTGAATCATTTCAATTTGACATTTTAACATTAATTTAGTGAATCAAACTTTATGGGCATGTCATGGTTTAAATCTAGATTGACCACCCAGTAGTAAGGGTAGCAGATGTCCTACGTTAAAAAAAAAAAAATATAATTTCGTTGTTTTATTGTTGACTATTGGGACAACCAATCAGGCAATCCCTTCAATTCGTTACTTTGAAGTTTTGATAGGCCCATAGAAATATGAATAATTAATCATGAGAGTTATTGTATAATTAAAATTAGATGAACTGTATAATAAGAATTATTATATTAATTAATAGAATTAGTAGAACATTAGATCAGAATTAGTTAAAAATTAAAATTAAAGAATACAATATTTTAAATAATAATTTCACGTATTGTGAAGAACAATTACAATAATAATTAATACAAGTCTTTCTTTGAGAGAGATCCTATCTTTCTGTTCTAATTTATTTGTATACACAAAAAACCACCCAAACAACATTTACACAAGATTCCAAAATTATAGTTACTAAAATTTTCTTAACCAAGCCAAGGGCCTTGTAGTCCAGTGGCATCAAACCCTTCCTTGTATACGGGAGGTGGTGGGTTCGAGCCTGCCTCAGTGGAGGCGTTGCTGTCTCTTTGTTCTTCAGTAGGTTGAGAAAGTAGTTTATGAACAGATAGATTCATTAGGTGTCAGAAGCCGCCATTAAAAAACGAGATGTCTTGTCAAAATTCACGGCTGTAGCAAACTCCTCTATTTCTATTAATTTATGGTTTCATGGCAAAACCGCACTATATGAACCACACTTGTTTTAAATTTCAATTTTCAATTTACATGAGAAATTGGAATAATGGATTATACCATAATATTATTGGGAAATTGGGAAATGACTAATGAGGTAATTGGGAAATCAGAAATGTAATTAGAAAATTAGGTAAGAAAAGGATTGTAGCTGCGCTAGCGTGGGAAATTTGGCAGATGAGAGTAAATAACCAAAGTAACAGTGGAAGTCACGTGCCGCCCAGCTCCCTGTCCTTTGGATTTACGGGTATAAATACCACTTAGCTTCTGCACATTCTACGCATTCTGAGTCTCTCTGATCTTCAAACAATTAAGTAATTACATTATATTTTGTTCTCCGGTCGGCCCGTGGCATCATATTCCTACCTGCTAGAAAATGGTGAGCGTCGAGGAGGTACGGAAGGCTCAACGTGCCCAGGGTCCGGCCACCATCATGGCTATAGGAACCTCCACTCCCCCCAATTGCGTTGATCAGAGCACCTATCCAGATTATTATTTTCGTATCACCAATAGCGACCACATGGTTGAACTTAAAGAAAAATTCAAACGCATGTGTACGTAAAATTACATGCTTTATTTTTCCCCCTTTCCTAGCTTCTCCATCTCTTCTTCTCTTTATTAGAACATGTCACTTTAATTTTCTTGTTAATTATGAATGTGTATATATAGATGTATATTTCTTTTTCTAGTCAATTAGGATAACGATACAATCTAAAAGAAACAAGTTATGACAGCAATTCTAGCTATAATATTGGTTGACTTGATAACCATAAGGTTACAAATTTAGTCCCAATGGGAACTGCCTATTGTTAGGCCTTGCCTGTGGTCCTTTGCTGCTAGGATCATAGAGTAGGGCTTATTCTGTGCACACCCTTGAGTAGTAATGACTGATGTTTATAGTTTTATACCAAATTGGGTAATGTTTATTATATACATGCAGGTGAAAAATCAATGATCAGTAAGCGGTACATGCACTTAACCGAGGAAATCTTGAAAGAAAATCCCAACATTTGTGCATACATGGCACCATCCTTGGATGCCAGGCAAGATATAGTGGTTGTGGAAGTCCCAAAGCTTGGGAAAGAAGCAGCCCAGAAGGCTATCAAGGAATGGGGGCAGCCCAAGTCTAAGATCACCCATTTGGTGTTTTGTACCACGAGCGGTGTAGATATGCCGGGCGCGGATTACCAGCTCACAAAGCTTCTCGGGCTCCAACCATCCGTGAAGAGGTTCATGATGTACCAACAAGGCTGCTTCGCCGGCGGCACGGTTCTCCGGCTAGCCAAGGATCTAGCGGAGAACAATAAAGGCGCCCGCGTGTTAGTGGTTTGCTCGGAGATCACGGCGGTTACGTTCCGTGGCCCTAGTGATGCCCACTTGGATAGCCTTGTGGGCCAGGCCCTTTTTGGGGACGGGGCGGCGGCTCTGATCATTGGTTCTGATCCAGTGGCGGAGATTGAAAGGCCGTTATTCCAGCTCGTTTCCGCCGCCCAAACTATCCTCCCGGATAGCGGCGGCGCGATCGACGGGCACCTCCGGGAAGTGGGGCTAACTTTCCATTTACTCAAAGACGTTCCGGGGCTCATATCAAAGCACATTGAGAAAAGCCTGAACGAGGCGTTTGAGCCTCTGGGTATTCGTGATTGGAACTCCCTATTCTGGATAGCTCATCCCGGTGGGCCCGCGATTCTCGACCAGGTGGAAGCGAAGCTAGAGCTTAAGCCGGAGAAACTTCGTGCGACACGGCACGTGTTGAGCGAGTATGGGAACATGTCTAGTGCGTGCGTGTTGTTTATTTTGGATGAAATGAGGAAGGCTTCCTCAAAGGAAGGGCTTAACACCACAGGTGAAGGGCTTGAGTGGGGAGTGCTGTTTGGATTTGGGCCTGGCTTGACCGTTGAAACCGTTGTTCTTCATAGTGTTTCGGCTTAATATATGTTATATTGTGTCTGTGTTTTGAATTGGGTGCTTCAATTCAGTTTGTAATTGTTTCCATGGCACGTGGATTGTGTTTTATTGTGTCTAAATGGTGTCTAAAACATGTGTAATAATACTAAATAATTAAATGTATTATGTATACCTGCAGCCCGTTACATTCTACTTTTTACCATACTGAAAAAAATGTTATTAATTAATTATATTTATATTGAGTTAATACCCAAAATGATCATCGATTATAGTTTTTTTTTTCAATTTCATCCTAAATGATTTTGGTGACTTAACATAGTCCTAGACTTTTGTGTTTTTGCTCAATCTAATCCTCTGTTTATTATTCCGTCAAATTTGTGTTAAATAAAGAGACAATTCAATAATCTCAATATTAGCCTTCATTTACTCTCAGACATGCAAAGTGCAAAATCCACTTTCTTTTACAAATTACTCCCAAACCTGCGAATCAATTTTTATATTCGCAAGTTTAATTTGAGAGTAATTTTGGGAGTAATTCGTAAAAGAAAGAGGGATTTCACGCTTTGCAGGTCTAAGAATAAAGAGATCAGATGCTAATGTTGAAATTATTGAATTGATCCTCTAACACCAAATGGACGGAATAATAAACAGATGAGTTTTTTTTTTTTTTTTTGAAAAATAAACGGATGACTAAGTTGAGCAAAAACACAAAAGTCTGGAACTATATTTGGTCACCAAAGTCGTTTAGGACAGAATTGAGAAAAGTACAGGAAATTTTGGGTATTAACTCTATTTATATTAAATTGAAGAAATTGAAACCTTGGATTCGATCAAGAAACTAGTATAGCTAGGATTGTGGAGGTGATATCTATAGAGTTAAAGTGATGAGCTAAGATAATTGGCATGGGTAAATGAAAGGGAAAATGACATCTTTAGTCCCTGAGTTATAGGGGTAGTGTAGACTCAGTCCCTGAGTTATGGCTGTATGCGAGTTTAGTCCCTTAGTTATTCGCGAAGTGGCGAGTTTAGTCCCTGGGCATTAAATTTGACGAAAAAATTAAAAAATAATCAAAATTTGAGGGGTAAAATAGGAAATTCACATTTTATTATTCTTCTTATATCAAACCCACTTTTACAACATTATTTTTCACTTCTTAGCCTAATTATTTTCAAGATTTTTCATTTTTAAAAGCATTTTAATAACTTTCAAATGACTTGTTAGGAACATGACTCTCGTATAACACACTTAAAACTTAGCACAAATAATGAAATGCATTTAGGTGTATGAAACACATTATCCTAACAAGTTTTTATTGTTTTACTAAGCAACAAATGTAATAAAATTAAAACTTTTGAGATTTTTTTTACACACTATCCTATCTCAAAAGTTTTAATTTTATTACATTTGTTGCTTAGTAAAAAAATAAAAACTTGTTAGGATAGTGTGTTTCATACACCTAAATACAATGATAATGCATTTCTTTATTTGTGCTAAGTTTTAAGTGTATTATACGAGAGTCAGGTTCCTAACAAGTCATTTGAAAATTATTAAAATGCTTTTAAAATTGAAGAATCTTGAAAATAATTAGGATAAGAAGTGAAAAATAATATTGTAAATGTGGTTTTGATATAAGAAGAAGAATAAAATGTGAATTTCCTATTTTATCCCTCAAATTTTGATTATTTTTTAATTTTTTCGTCAAATTTAATGACCAGGGACTAAACTCGCCACTTCGCGAATAACTGAGGGACCAAACTCGCATACAGCCATAACTCAGGGACTGAGTCTACACTACCCCTATAACTCAGGGACTAAAGATGTCATTTTCCCTAAATGAAATATGATGGTTTATATTGATTCAATGAACTAGCTAGGCTCCAAATTAATTAGAATATAATGATGGTTACCATACATGAAAGGGAAGTGGACTAGTCTAATTGTACACCAAATATGAATGTATGGTACTTTACTACTATGGTAGCTTAGGCGGGGGTATTATTAATCTGTGAAAGGGTTTAAGGGTAGGGTATGTTTGGTTCTAATAATACATACATAAATATAATATGAATGTATGGTACTATGGTAGGCGGAGGTATTATTAATCTTTGAAAGTGTTTATACCCACATGGGAATTGAAATCATAATGAGAATTAAATACTTGGTAATCAAATTTGGTGAAAGTATTTTAATGTTTGGTAGTAAGATGGAATTGGAATGATTATTAATATTGTTGTTTGGTTATGTATGATCATGTAATAGGAATAAATGTTTTAAAAATACAAGAACAAAAAATCAAGACAATTTATTCTAATATAAAGACATCCAAAGTACCAATATGAACAAAAAAAAAAATAAAAAAATCTAAAAGAACCCATCCAAACTTAAAAAATCAAATTACCAATTAGGAGGGGAATAATGGAATGGAACCCTTAGGGTGTGTTTGGTTGACAGATTTAGCTATCAGGAATGAATATCAAAGTCAATGTTATTGGTTGGTTGATAGGTTTTAGAACACTATTATGGGTTTTGATTACTCCATTAATTGCAAAACCAATTCCCTAATAAAATAACGGTTTCATTTCCCTTCATCCTCCCCTTCCCCAACGTACTATTAATAATCATTCACATTCCACCATACTACCAAATACACCCTTATTTTATCTGATAATGTATTTTTTAATTAATGGGATAATTAATCAAATCCCTTAGTAGTATTCTAGAAATTAACTTGTCAACCAAACAATAACAATCATTTTGATTCCCATTCCTGATAGCTAAACTCATGAACCAACCACACCCTAAGTGTTAAACTATTAATACATACATACAATAATACTATTAGTAAAAAAATTATGATTATTTGCATTAGATTTTATTAATTGACATATGTTCGTCCAAGTGTGAATTAGTCATATTAGGTGTCTTGTTTACAAGACATACTTTGGCTCAAGTCTTATTATTGAGTACCCTGCAGGACATCTTCATAAATACTTAGAATATCAGCTGCAACTGGTAGAATTAAGTTGTTTTTGCACTTCTCTGCACAATTAGGTTTGTACAGGTAGAATGATGACTTGCATGGATGAGCTAATGACCTCCTCTTCTACAATATTAAATTTCTTCTTCTGATCTCCTTGTTGTAGATATGGATCATTAAATTAGAACTAGATTCTTCTTCCGGGCACGCGAGCTGATCCAGTGGGAATCGTCACTTGTGAGAATCGAACCCAAGTTCTTCTGAAATTCTTTCCGAGAGCTCATTTGTCACTTGAACTACCCATTGGGTTGGATTTCCTTTTCATACTAGTGGCAATGGTTCTGAACAAGTATTTGTAGCTGCGCTGTCAATATTCTTGCACTTCCTCATCTCGATTTCTTTTGTTCTCAAAATCTATCTCACCAACAATAAAACCATAACCAACTTTCTGATTAAATATAATTGGTCATTTACCAAGGTTTTGACCGTAGATATAAAATGACATAATCTATTAATTAAAAACATATATATCTACCCTAATTAAACTTGATTATTTTCTGCATAATCCCAAATTTCTGAGGATAAATATCGTCCATACTCCCCATCCAGTCTGCAATCAACACATTATGCCAATTAGTTTCTCAAACTCGATCAGGTTTTAGATCAGAGATTTCTTCAACCAAGATAATCTCGGTGCTTATATATGGAGTCCCTAGCTTCCCTTCGAATAATAGTCTAGAAATCCATCTGATTATACACATGACTATCAACATCCAATATAGAGTTTGGAAAACTGAAAATCTTCCTTTTGTCTCCCTCTCTAATCGCAATGTAATGTTTTCCCACATAATTAGATATAATATAATCATATCACAGCATGCACCTTGATGAATTGATTCATGCAAGTAGAACTCAGTGACATCTTCCTCAAAAATTGGTACATAACTTAAGGAATTAGCATTCTTCTAGAGCTTCAATAATCCTCTTCTCCAAGTCCGTATCAACTGCATTATTGAGAAATCCTTGGACGTCCAACAGCGAGCGACCGATCCGGAGTGAACTTTCTTCCTTGTTCTTCATAGTATTTCAGCCAGCTAAGCTAGCTAATATATCATAGAATTCAGTTTGTAGTTAATTGTTTCGGCCAAAAACTTGTGTGAAACTGGTTCACGGATCGTTATTTGTGAGACAGGTCGAATCAAGATGAAATGTAATACTTATACTAACTTGCAAATGTAATACTGTACTAAATAATCAAGAATAAAATGTTTATTATTTAGAAAAAAATGTAATACTTTTACCTTCATCCTGGGACATTTGCTCAAGGAGAGTCACAGAGGTGCCAACTAAGCACAAGGTTGCTTGGCACCTGAAAATGTTATTTATATTGAATTCATCAAGAAATTGAAACCTTAGCTTGGACTTAATAAACCAGTATAAGATTGCGCCGCAGGTGTAGGGATGACAATTCAACCCGCCCCCGACGGGGGCGGGTTCGGGGATTTTTTTTCGGGGAACGGGGGCGGGGATGGGGAGAATTTCCCAATCCCCGTTGGGGACGGGGACGGGGAGAGCATTCCCCGCCCCCGACCCCGTTCCCCGATCCCCGATCCCCGACCCCGTCCCCGAATCCCCATTAAATATTATATATGGAGGAATATATAATATATATATTTATATTATAATATATATAATATTATTAATATTAATAATAACAACTCCCACACTATACTGCAGGTTGGAATCATTCTTATTAATTCTTATTAAGCTGGAGGCTTTATTCATAATATTAATTCATATTAAGCTGCAGGCTTTATTAATAATAACAATTAACAACTCCCACCACAGTTCTTATTGAATGTTCTGCCAAACAAATTTACCTTCATGCTACGTGCGTGACTACATATACTTGATTAATTTTATTGTGTTTGAATTTTGGATTTTGACTTTGTTTAAAGATTTAAGGCTTAAAAATATAAAATTTTCATAATAATAGTCTTTTTTTTAATTGGCATAATTAAAAAAAATTCCCGCGGGGACGGGGATGGGGAATAATTCCCCATCCCCGTCAGGGAACGGGGCGAGGTCGGGGAATGGGGAGAGATTTCGGGGATGGGGACGGGGACCCCATTCCCCGCCCCGCCCCGTTGCCATCCCTACGCAGGTGATGTCTATCGGATAGACTCTACCCTATCAAGTTAAAGTGCTGAGCTAAGATAACAGGGTAAATGGATATTATGGCTTAAATTGATCCAATGAATTAGCTAGGCTCCAAAATGATGGTTACATGAAAGGAAAGTGGACTAGTCAAAGAGTACACCATGTAAGGGTATCACAAGAAAATAGAAAAATAAAACCGGGACGCTGAAACTTGACGAACTCGGGGAAATACGGTTCGGCGAACAACATAGTGGTGCAAATCTTCTTTCCCAATCAATGTGAGACAAAAGTTACATAAGCTTTTTTCTCACCCAAATTTCATCTTTAATGGGTTCACTGTGAAAACCAATTTATTCACCTATTATCTATTTTGAACGTACAATATATCGATCTCTTCGTCTAACTACAAAGAACTCGAATCCACATTGACCCGATCCAAATCGAATGTGAACCCCATTTTTAGTTGTACCACAAAATGATCACTTATGTCATTTTAGTGCTATTTTTCCAACATTGAAGTCTTAATGCATACAATACTGTTAGTACAAAAATTTAATATTATTCGTATTATTTTTATTAATTAACATATGTTGGTCCAAGTGTGAATTAGTCTTATTAGGAGTCTAGTTTATCTGGTGATTTAGATTAATATAATTTTCAGATAATAGGTTGTTAGTTCCTTGTTTATCTCAACTAATGTGTGGTTGAGATTTATTCTTTCCTTAAATCCTCGATCAAATTGGACGTGCAGTGTGATCATGCCATCTTTGAAGCCTAAATCCATGGTGTCCATATTCACAGAATTAAAGGGGCAAATTATTGGTCCACACAGTTATGTGGACCATAATTAAATGTACATTTTTAATGTACTAAATGTACATTATTTTTGTACTGAATGTACATTATTTTATACTATAAAAATAATGTACATTCAGTACACAAATAATGTACATCCCCTGAATATAATGTACACTATTTTTATACTGAATGTACATTATTTTTATATTGAATGTGCATTATTTAATAGTATGGTCCACGCAGCTGTAATGATTAAATTAAAGGGGTTGCATAAGATATTAAGAACATTACAATTGAATTACATAAACAATTCAGCAAAGTCTTGCTTGGATAATTGGATATTATAAAGAGTTGATTTCATTTTTGGTCTTAGATTTATAGGTGACATTCCACTTTTAGTCCTCATTTATCAAAACATCCACATTTGGTCTTAGTATTATTGTGGCATGACCATTTTTGGTCCTCTTTCAACAAAATTGTTGAAATGTCGTTAAATACAAATGCATTTCGGTCTTCAATTACATATTTTTTCAAAAAAATAAACATAAAAATATAGCGGGGTCAACTTACTTTGTATAAAAATAATTGAAAAACCATTGTATTTAACAACATTTCAACAATTTTGTTGACGGAGGACCAAAAATGGTCATGCCACAATAATACTAGGACCAAATGTGGACATTTTGATAAAAGAGGACTAAAAGTAGAATGCCACCTATAAATCTAGGACAAAAATGGAATTAACTCATATTATAAATATAAATTTTCTTTCCAGTATTAGTTGGTCTTGGATATTGGTTAGAGTCGACTTCACAAGTTCACATACACATATTTCTAGTTTACTTTTTGTTATTTTTTAAATTTGGTTTGCAATTTTTTTTCTTAATAATTTTTGAAATTGTGAATTCCTATATTTGATTAGTGGAAGATTTTTTCATTGGAATTTCAATTCCTATAATTATTTTATTTTGTTCTTGTTTCCTTCAACTCAAATACTCAATTAATGCGGTTCACATGGCAAGAGTATATACTCATAAGTATGAAAAATATAAAGTGGGCTACTACAAAGTACTATTCTTGCCAATAAAATGTTGGATTTTTAGCATAAAAATGGCATTTAAATAGTTATTTTGTGGTATAAATATATGTGGGTCTATTTTTAATTTGGGTCGAATATAAATAAATTTAGATTTTTCGTAGTGAGACGAAGAAAGTGATATACTGTGCGCTCAAAACGGTGAACATGTGAATGAGAAATTGATTCTCATATGCACCCGTAGCTTGCGTACACGTATGTCATTCTAAAATTGGCACACCTTATGAGTTACGTTATGCCAATTTTATGAAATAATTTGTCAACTTGTACAAGAGAAGTCAAGTGTTACGATATGGGTAGGTGCACTGTAACTCTGTAATGTGCTTGCTGCACCTTATGAAATGTGCAAATTAATTAAACATCTCTCCGTAATTACGAGTCATTCATTGGCAATTGATTTAACTCGAACATTTTATTTTTTTAAAGAAAAATGAGTCATTGTATAATAAGAATAATACACAAGAATCGTTGCTCCAACCAAATAGGTTGTTCGATAATGCTCCGTCGTTGTTAGAACTAGCTATTGGTGCACTAACATTTAGTTAAACTAATCTCAATTTAATTATTAGAAAATTTGTTATCTCAATAGCGCATCTAACTATTTTATTTAAATAAAATACAATTTGTAATTTTCCTTCCTCGAGTATAAATAATTGTAGTGACTGGTAGTGAAGCATTGTACAGTGAATTTATGGTTTGCTATCCAAGAACACTTATTAATATGCTTAGAAATGGTAATACAATTCAAATTTAAATTATTTGTAATAACCTTTACATTTTAGTATATACAAATTTTAATTTATTTATTGTTTTAAATTATTGATTTACTTCGATTAATGTGTTAATTTTTATGTACTTATTTGATTTTATTATTTCTCAAAAATATTGCAGTGGTTAGCAAACCAATATATATATATATATATATATATATATATATATATGCAAGTAATTAATATATAAGATTTAATATTGCAAATAGGAGATGCATTCATAGTTGTGTATTTAAAGTACGAATCATTCTATGGGAATCGTCTAAATACTTATCCTTTTATGTTTTTTAAAGAAAATGAGTCGGTATTGCAAATAACTGTTAGGTTCTTCAACATTTAATCCAATTCATTCGAAATTTAATGGTGAGCAAATTTATTTTTATAATAGCCTATACACAACTATTTTCTTTTGTATAAAATGCATTTATAAATTTTCCTTCCTTCCTCTATGCAGTTATAACAAATCAATTCCGTACATCGCACATGTAAAAATACTAGTTAATTGTAATTTCATAATCGTTGATATTATTTCGATAATAAATATAATCTTTTCAACCATTATAATTTGATTATTAAATTGAATTTGTATTATGTCATGTTAATGCCAAGATTTAGTAATCTCCTGTATAAATAAACTAACAGTTGGCAGATTTTTGGATGTTAAGAAAAAATCACCCCCTCCCCCCTAGCTTACTTAAAATGTGTAGATTTTGAAGAGACAAGACAACTTTGTGCATTTACTAAATCCTAAACTAACAGTTGGGCAGATTTTTGGATGCTAAGAAAATATCACCCCCTCCCCCCTAGCTAATAGCGAGGCATTACTTAAAATGTGTAGATTTTGAAGAGACAAGACAAGTTTGTGCATTGACTAAATCCTAGACTATTTTGTGTAAAGTACACATGGAATCACCGTTCTATGACTTTTAATTTTCATAAAACAGGCCAAGGGCCTTGTGGTCCAGTGGCATCAAACCCTTACCTGTATACGGGAGGTGATGGGTTTGAGCCTCAGTGGAGGCGTTGTTGTCTTTTTGTGCTTCAGTAGGTTGAGAAAGTAGTTTATGAACAGATACTACACTGTAGTCAGTAGCATTCAAAAAAAAAAATTCATAAAACGGAAATGCCATTGCCTTTCTTTTATACTTTCTCTTTCTTCTTCTTTTAATTGGAAAGAAGGCAATGGCTCTCAATTTCTTTTAATTGGAAAGCAGCAATGGATTGCCTTCTTTCCCTATTTATTTCTTAAATATTATTAATTATTATATTTATTTATTTCTTAAATATTATTAATGATATCAGTAAAAAAAAATTAATTTTAATTATTTATTAATACTGTGGTAAAATGCACGACAATGATAACATATTTTGATGATTTTTTATTAAGTATTTATTTATTTATTTATTTGGTTATTTGTAAAAATAACATATTCATATATTCAAATTTGTCCCCTCAATTATTTTAAAAATGACAATTTTATTCTATTTTATCTTTTTTTTTTTGCAATCCGGATAGTAAATATAAAGTTGGGGTTTGGCGGTAATAAACATAAAGTGGGGTTATTTAAAAAAAAAAACAATGGGGGTCTTTTGGCTATAGGCAATGAATGCCAGATTAATTTCTGCCAGAAATTGAGGAGTGAGAAACGGTATTCTAATTATCGTTTCTCTTTCCTCCTTAGCTTCAAAATCATTTTTGCAACGGTAATTGGATTACCTACTTTTGTGCAACCCTAATAAAAAAGGAAAAGTAGTTTACACATTTTTGTCTACTCTCCAAAATCTGCACATTATTGTCTTCTTCTTTTCTCATCTGCACATAAAAGTCAAGCACCTTTTTGTCTACTCTCCAAAATCTGCACATTATTGTCTTCTTCTTTTCTCATCTGCACATAAAAGTCAAGCACCCAGCTAATAGCCCTTAGCTTTGAAAATGGCAAATTATACCGTACACATAGCAATGTGCACCACGTACGTAAACGACGTCGTTTTGAGCATTGTAAATTAATCGTCCATTTTTTTAGAAATCAAGATTCCCGTTTTGGCCGGTCTGTGTATTTATGTTAATATTCTGTGTATTCTAGGTAATCGTTCTGTGTATTCCAGGCAATCATTCTGTGTATTCTAGGCAACTGTTATGTGTATTCATGTTAGTAACACATGTTGTGATGTGTTTGTGCATTCGAATATTTAGGAGGATGAGTTCTGTGTATTTTGTGTATTTATGTTATTAACACAGGTTGTGATGTGTTTGTGCATTTGAATGTTAGGAGGATGAGTTCTGTGTATTTTGTGTCAATATTCTGTGTATTTTGGGCAAACATTCTGTGTATTCTAGGCAAACGTTATGTGTATTCTAGAAAATGATTATGTGTATTATAGATAATGAATTTCCTGGAGTCATTCGCGTCCGGTCCACTAACATCGAAACGATGTCGTTTTGGACATATAAATTGAGAAGACTTCTCAATTAATTTTTTTCCATTAATAATCTTTGGAAATATAAATTGAGAAGACTTTAAAGTTTATATATATATGTGCCTGTGGGGGGGGGGGGGGTGGTATCCGGCAGCTATAAAAAGGAGAAAAGGAAGCACATTTGAGCAAGCTATCTAGGCATTCAGTTATCAATTCCTACATAGATATAGCTTGAAAAGTTGAGAGTGATAGAGAGGAGAGATGAAGGTAGGTGAAGTGCTTCGCATGAATGGAGGAAATGGAGACACCAGTTATGCCAACAACTCCCTTCTTCAGGTTATGCATTGCATTGCATTCCTTAACGTTAATCCCTTCATGCAACTCATAAATCTTGTACGTACGTAAGGTTATATATATATATATATATTGTCATAATGGTTTTGGTTTTGTGCATTGCAGCAAAAGGTGATACTTATGACGAAGCCAATAACAGACAGAGCCATAACAAGTCTCTATACCAGCCTCAACAATCCTAAGACCATCTCCATTGCTGACTTGGGCTGTTCCTCTGGCCCCAACACCTTTCTCGCCGTCTCCGACCTCGTCAAAGCCGTCGACGACCACCGGAAGAAGCTCCGGCGCCCACATTCTCCGGAGTTTCAAATTTACTTAAATGACCTTCCCACCAACGACTTCAACACCATTTTCCAGTCCTTGCCAAAACATGAAGAGTATTTAAGGAGGGAGATAGGAGAGGGGTATGGGCTGTGCTTCTTCAATGGAGTTCCCGCTTCATTTTATGGCAGGCTTTTCCCCTCCGATACCCTCCATTTTGTTCATTCTTCTTCTAGTCTCCATTGGCTATCTCAAGTAAGACTATATATATACTTAATTATGAATTACAATCATGAATTCGATCTAGCTTTAATTTGTTTTGATCGCGCACAGGTACCTAAAGGAATAGAAGAGAACAAGGGCAACATTTGCATGGCAACGGCTAGTCCACCATCTGTGATAAAGGCATACTATGATCAATTTCAACAAGATTTTTCTACTTTTCTCAAGTGCCGCTCTAAAGAATTAGTGAAAGGTGGAAGAATGGTTTTGACCATGTTGAGTAGACAAAGTGAACACCCTACCTGTCATATTTGGGAACTCCTAGGTTTAGCCCTCAATGATATAGTTGCAGAGGTAGTTATATGCTCAACACATTTTTAAAATAAGTTACTACATATATGATATATCCACATACAACACTTTAAAAAACTTACTATTACATTATTTTTTGCGCACTATAGATTGGCCTCCTTAGAAGAGAATCTCTCTCTCTCTATATATATATGGCTAAAAGTTGGCTTAATTTGATGCAGGGTTTTGTGGAAGAAGATAAACTAAATTCTTTTAATATTCCTCTATACACACCATCTTTAGCGGAAGCAAAATTCTTAATTGAGAAGGATGGTTCCTTCACTATTGAGTGCTTGGAGGCTTTCCAAATTCATTGGAGTGAATATAATAATGGAAGTGATTATGATGGGTACAACGTGATTGCTAGGTGCATGAGAGCTGCTGCGGAGCCTATGCTTGTTAGCCACTTTGGTGAAGGAATAATTGATGAGGTGTTCCGCAGATACGAAAAGATGATTGCTGATTCCATGTCGACTCGCCCGGACTACTCTCAACACATTACTGTTACTATTTCGGTTATTAAAATGTAATTTAATTCTAAATGTATCACAAATTTGCACTTAATTTGTGTATTTAGTTAAGGATTTCAAGTAATATTATCTTAAAATTCACTATAACAAATAATTTAAGCAAAATAAATGACTTTTTTTTTTTAAATACGAATTGTTCTTCGCATGTTGTCTCAACTTAAGATTATGTGTTTTGGGTGCCTACTTTAATTTTGGTGAAGAGGTTGATATGTACCAACAAGGCTGCTTTGCCCGTGGCACGGTTCTCCGGCACAAATTTTACTATGGACCGCGCATCAAAACGAAGTCGTTTTGATTAATGAAAACAGACATATGAAATTCCGCTCAACTGCAGTTTCCCTTCAAAGCAACTGCAGTTTCAGACGGATGAAATGACCTTCACACAATTGCAGTATCAATTCAACACAACTACAGTATCAGTTCAAAACAACTGCAGTATCAGTTGAGATGAACTGTAGTCTATAGTATCAGTTATGAAGATTTAGGGGAGCAATTTCTCCAACTTACTAAAGCGACGTCGTTTTGTGACCATGGCTCACACTGCATGGTGGACCGCGATCTACGGTATAACTCCTTGTTCTCCGGCTAGTCAAGGATCTGGCGGAGAACAATAAAGGTGCCCGCGTGTTGGTGGTTTAATTTGCTCGGAGATCCGGCGATTCTTGACCAAGTGGAAGCAAAGCTAGAGCTAAAGCCAGAGAAACATCGACAAGGCATGTGTTGAGTGAATATGGGAACATGTCTAGTGTGTTGTTTATTTTGGATGAAATGAGGAAGGCTTCCTCAAAGGAAGGGCTTAACACCACAGGTGAATGGCTCGAGTGGGGAGTGCTGTTTGGATTTGGGCCTGGCTTGACCGTTGAAACCGTTGTTCTTCATAGTGTTTCGGCTTAATATGTTATATTATGTGTTTTGAATTGGGTACTTCAATTCAGTTTGTAATTGTTTCCGTGGCACGTGGATTGTGTTTTATTATGCCATTCCTATATTTTTATTCATCCTCTTCCTTTTTGGCATTTTCTATTCTCCTATATTTTTATTTATCCTCTCCCGCAACTCCTTAAAGTACGTGAAACCTCTATTAAGATGAAGGAGATTCGCAACAATATATATTGCTACTTCAATATGGGATGCTAGATCATGATTATGCTAATAGTTTTATTTCAAAATGTTAAATTTTAATATATAAACAAACCTATTTAAATTTAAAACTTTTTAAATTTTATGAAGATTTCTGTTTTAATCTTTTTACATTTATCAGCTTATAACAAATTAATTTTACCTAACACTTTTAAACATATCAGCTAGCTTAATAATTTTTCAGTTTTCAGCTTTTAGGCTTATAGCTTTTCAATCAGGTTTGTCAAACATAGCTATAAACTTTGAGGTTGTTTGGAAACTAGCAATAACAATCTGTATGGGTGAAGGATATATAAAATAAATAGCTAGTAATTAACAATGACTTTAACATCTGAATCAAAATCAAATTTGTAACCTTCATAATCGATAATTTAATACAGAAATTAATAGCTATTAGCTAGTTTGGGAGAAGAGGATAAAATAAATAACTAGTAATTAACAATGACATTAACATCTGAATCAAAATCAAATTTGTAACCTCCATAATCAACAATTTAATACAGAAATTAATACTGCGGTTACAAACGTTAATTTTTTTTTTAAATGATTTCAAACTTCTCAGGTTGTTTTTATGAGAATTTCAACAAAAGAATAACTTGAGATTTTTAGTATGTAAAAAATATTTTTAGAATAACAATGTACATTATTTGATAGTATAGTCCACACAGCTGCATGGACCATGGTCTATACAACAATGATTGGCTTGCTGCAAATTAAACATCTTTCCGTAATTACCAAAAGGTAAAATACCTTTCCGGTAATTACCGAAAGGTAAATAATTTTTTGGGCGTACGGACTTTTTGGTCACTCTATTTTGAAACATGTTATTAATGATTGGTACAAATTAATTGTAATTTCATATATAACTGCTATTTTTCGAATGACTGTTTCAAATGTTATAATCCGATTACTAAATTAAATTTATGAGTCATATTAATACCAAGATTTAATAATCTCCTACATAAACACTTAGGTGGTGGCAGATTTTTGGATGCTAAAAAAAAAAAAAAACATCCCCATGATAGCCCTTAGCTTAAAAATCTCTTCAAAAAGTTCTTTTTTCTTTCTATTGGACGCAAACGACTGAAAAAACTTTGTGTATTAGCATCCCCCATTGCAGCGTGTGGTGAGGTAAACCAGCCTAGGTTACCCATAGCTGACCGGCTCAAACTAAGAGTTTGAGGATTGAACCTCCAACCTCTCAGTTGTAGGTAGAGCACTCTTACCACCTGGACTGTCTTTACAGACTTTCCAACTCCTTTTTTAGTCTATCCTTGTGCTTCCAAAAATTCTTAAATAATCTATCCCCCACCGTGCTAACCTTGAACCACAAAGCTCCAACCTACACTGCAATCCAAGCCCACGGACTCCCATGCCTTCCCATGCAGTAAGCACCGAATGACCCTTCAACAAACATAAGAATTCTCATACTGTCTCCACCTATTCCTAGAAAGCTATAGTAGCAGGTCAACCATCATAGTTGCATATCAATAGTTGGAAGGCCTATTGAAATTTTCTCTTTAATGAGTTTTGAAAAAGGGACCGCAAGAGATTCCTAAATTGTTTCTACTTAATTTTTAATTCAATTATTTATCTTAATTTAAGAGTGAATTACACACAACTAGATATACCTAACATAAAAATAAACAAAGAAAAAGAACCAGAAAAAACAACAATTGTTCACGCAGTTCGGAGCGAACTCTCCTACGTCTGCGGAATAACTCACGTCAGTCTAATTTACTAGATGATCACCAAAGATTACAAGGGTGGGTAAGATATATCCATACACACTATGGCCTTAGCCAATTACACCAACTCAATCTTCATCATAATCTACTTTGCATGAGTACGTGCATGCCAAATAATGATTTTAATGAGTATCCTAAACTAATTGTGTTTTGTGTGGTTTGGAGCAGATGTACTAATGTATCAAAGATATAGTGTACTATGGAATGTTTGGAAACAGTTACTTAAGCCTTTGTTTGGGCTTTTTATGCAGCCCAAACGATCGTACCAAAATGGCATTTGAAAGAGGTCGTAGGTGAAGAGATCACAACTTTTGGCTATTAATTCACTGAATTAATTTTACATTTCTAGATTGGAATTTGCGAATTGAATATGATCAATTAATCTCCTCAGTAGTTCTCAAAAAAAAAAAAATTAATCTCCTCAGTAGGGCAAGAGTACAAAAATAATAATTTGCACATAGATATGTCAATTGTTATGTCGTGGACCCGAATCCACATTGCAAGGTAGATCCGGGTCTATGTTCACAATCTCATAACTCTATGTTCATAATTTCATAACCTCATGTTCACAATTTCATAACTCTATGTTCACAATTTTATAACTTTATGTTCACAATTTCATAATTTCATAATTTCATGCTCACAATTTCATAGCTATATGTTCACAATTTTCACAATTTCATATTCAATAGTATCAAAACTCTATATTCAACAGTATAATACAAATTTTGAATCTATATAACAAAATTTTGAATATTGAGTAATGTAATTTTGTATATTGATATCTAAAATTATAAATATAAAGTTCTAAATTTGTGAATATAGAAATGGGTCCACCTTGCAAGGTGGACCCGGGTCCATGAACCATAGCATACTTAGATGTGACATAAAATGATTAAGATTAAAATCACCGCATAACATTCACCCATTAGCATGATAGTCATAATTCAAAAGAAAATTAAATAAAACTCTTTAATTTATTTTCATCGGCTTCCTATCTTCGCTTTTAAAGTGCAAATTTATTTTGTGAATCAAAATCAATCTTGTCAGCTAAACTCAAAACTCCAAAGTCCATGATATAATTTGCTAGGCACCGCACCACAGGATATATAAAACCATCATATATTCATATCATTTGGACATGTTACATTGTTACGTTGAAGCTAAGGGTGGACAAGTCTTGCCCAGCTTGCCCAAGTCTAATCATATAGAAATTTTAACTAGGGAACTAAGAGTATATTGAGAATGATCCAATTGCATTGCTCCAATATCATCCCTCTACCTCTCTTCAAGAATTGCTGTATCTTCTAAAAAATAAGAAATATAATTAAGGTTGTGTTTTATTTGAATTATTCAATTTTTAATTCTATATATATTCTGATCTCTATTTTCTAAATGTATAAATAAATGTATCTATTCTCTATTTTTCATTCCCAAAAAGATGAAATAAAATAGTCTAAATTAAACGCACATGAACAATCTAGATAGTGAAATGTCGCTTTATGAGGATGATTCTCAACACGTGCCTCTCAAGAAGTGATGAGGCTTATCTTAATGACTTGGTGGATGTCATCTGTGACCGCAAAGTTAGGTGACAAATACTAAAAAAGTCTTAATGACTTGGTGCATGGCCACCTGTTATCTCCTCGAAGTCCCCCTCCCTTCGTGATCTAAAAAAAGTCTTTTTATTTACAAATACTAGTATTTTTATCCGTGCGTTGTATAGAATGGATTTGTTATAATATTTTAAAAATATTTAGATCGATATACAACTATATAAATTATAACATCGAATATTATATAGTGCAATTGATGAAATTGGTCGGATCGATTATGTTTTCTGATGTTTTCCTTGCTTGAATTAGAGCAAATAAGTGTCTAATTACCCCTGTGATACACAGATAAATTTTTTTTATTATATATTTAGATAATAAAATTAAAGATTAAATTATAAAAAAAAATCTGATATTGAATGTATACATTTATTGTATATATATTTAGATAGATTAATTATTTTATTACTGTATACTAAATTTATTAAATATTAAATATTATATAATTATTAAATATTAAATATATTTCCTCAAAATTGATTTTCATTGCTTATCCTATTTTATTTATTGATATTTTTAATAAACACCAATTAAGAAGGAATATACTCTATATTTATTGTTCCAATTCATTACGAAAAATACAGTTATGTCATTTATGTACTGATTATTACACTCTCTATCCCATTTTATTTACATTTAAAAAAAAATGTATTTTACTTATATATTATTTACTCTTCATTGTGCAAATTAGTTATTTTTCTTTAATAAGAATATCAATTCGTATATACTAAAATTATTATTATTATTATTATTATTATTATATATTAAATATTAGTATTTATGAATATAATTAATAAATTATAAAACTATTAAATATTACACAAATTTAAATTTTGAATAATGACCGTGAGCCCTTAGCATACATATCAATTGCTTATATTAATTCGTGATCCCCTAGCGTATAGAGTTGAATAATGGATGAAAATATAATAAACATCCAAATACTATTGATTTTAATTCTTGTTTTCTACCATATATATGGAAATAAAAAATATAAACAAAATATATACCCTCTATACGGAAGTTGGTCAAAATAGAAGATCAATTACACCATACATAATATTACCAATTATGTTATTACCTAAATAATATGTCTTTTCCACATGGTATTATGTTATTACGTTAATACATGAATATAAAAACAATATTACCAATTAATTGATATTAGTTAATTTCAATTTTACATTTTCAAACTAAATAAGTTTATTAATTATTTGACCAATAAAATATTTAATTAATTCACCTCAAAAGTTTGGGCGAGAAAATGAAATAGAAGGATTTTACTTTTATATATAGTATAGATTAATATGTCTTTTCTACACGGTATTATTAATATTACCAATTAATAGATATTAGTTATTTTTCATTTTAAATTTTCTTACCAAATAATTCTTAATAATTATTTGACCGTTAAAATATATAATTAATTGACTAAAAAAGTTTGGGCTGGAAAAATGAAATTGGAGAATTTTACTTATATATATATATATATATATATATATATATATATATATATATATATATATATATATATATATATATATATATATATCAATATGTCTTTTCTACACGGTATTATGTTATTGCGCTAATACATGAATATAAAAACAATATTACGAATTAATAGATATTAGTTAATTTCTAGAGTTAATTCCATTATTGGTCCTACATTTATAGGTGACAGTCCACTTTTAGTCCTTTTTTACCGGATCATCCTTATTTGATCCTAGCGTTATTGTGACATGACCATTTTCGGTCCTCCGTCAACAAAATCGTTAAAATGTCGTTAAATACAATGACATTTAGATCTTTTTTTATACAAAGTAGGTTGATCTAGTATATTCTTTATGTTTTTTTTTTTTTGAAAACATTCATAATTGAAGAGCGAAATGCATTTGTATTTAATGACATTTAAACTGTTTTGTTGATAGAGGACCAAAAATGGTCATGTCACAATAATATTAGGACAAAAAATGGATGTTCTGATAAAAAGGGACTACAAGTGGATTGTCACCTATAAATATAGGACCAAAAATGGAATTAACTCTAATTTCTATTTTATATTTTCTTACCAAATAAGGTTTTTTTGAGTGTAACTTACCAAAAAAGTTTTATTAAATATTTGACCAATAAAATATTTTATTAATTGACTACAAAAGTTTTGGTGGGAAAATGAAGTTGGAGGATTTTAATTTTATATATAAATATAGATATAGATATAGATTATATTTTATATTCTTAATAGTAATGTTGAGAAGTCAATGCAATTAAGAACCGAACAATATAATTTAGTCGTACTGAAAAAAAATATAAATATTGCTATCCAGCAAGGCAGCAACTATAAAAAGGAGAAAAGGAAGCATATTTGAGCAAGCTATCTAGGCATTCCCTTATCAATTCCTACATATATACATTGAAGAGTTGAGAGTGTTAGAGAGGAGAGATGAAGGTAGCTGAAGTGCTTCGCATGAATGGAGGAAATGGAGACACAAGTTATACCAACAACTCCCTTCTTCAGGTTAATTATTGAATTTCAGTCATTAACATTAATCCATTCATGCAAGTCATAAATCTTGTACTTTTATTGTCAAAAAAGAAAGATCGACATGGTGGTTTTATGTTAATGTTTTTGGTTTTGGGTAATGGCCGCAGCGAAAGGTGATACTTGTGACGAAGCCAATAACAGACAGAGCCATAACAAACCTCTACACCAGCCTCAACAATCCTAAGACCATTTCCATTGCTGACTTGGGCTGTTCCTCTGGCCCCAACACCTTTCTCGCCGTCTCCGACCTCGTCAAAGCCGTCGACAACCACCGGAAGAAGCTCCAGCGGCTACACTCTCCGGAATTTCAGATTTACTTAAATGACCTTCCCACCAACGACTTCAACACCATTTTCAAGTCGTTGCCAAAACATGAAGAGGATTTTAGGAGGGAGATAGGAGAGGGGCGTGGGCTGTGCTTCTTTAATGGAGTTCCCGGTTCATTTTATGGCAGGCTTTTCCCCTCCGATACCCTCCATTTTGTTCATTCTTCTTCTAGTCTCCATTGGCTATCTCAAGTACGACTATATATATATATATATAATCATGAATTGCAATATAATCATGAATTCGATCTAGCTGCGCTTTAATTAATTTGATTCGCGCACAGGTACCTAAAGGAATAGAAGAGAACAAGGGCAACATTTGCATGGCAACTGCTAGTCCACCATCTGTGATAAAGGCATATTATGATCAATTTGAACAAGATTTTTCTACTTTTCTCAAGTGTCGCTCTAAAGAATTAGTGAAAGGTGGGAGAATGGTCTTGACCATGTTGGGTAGACAAATTGAAAGCCCTATCTGCCATATTTGGGAACTCCTAGGTTCAGCCCTCAATGATATAGTTGCAGAGGTAGTTATATGCTCAACACAAGTTTAAAACAAGTTACTACATACATACATACATCCACAACACTTTAAAAAACTTATTACATTAATTTTTTTTTGCACACTATAGATTGGCCTCCTCGGAAGAGAAACTATTTATATATATATGGCTAAAAGTTGGTTTAATTTGATTTGATGCAGGGTTTTGTGGAAGAAGATAAACTAAATTCTTTTAATGTTCCTCTATACATACCATCTTTAGCAGAAGCAAAATTCCTAGTTGAGAAGGATGGTTCCTTCACTATTGAGTGCTTGGAGACTTTCCAAATTCATTGGACTGGGTATAATAATGGAACTGATTATGATGGGCACAACGTTATTGCTAGGTGCATGAGAGCTGTTGCTGAGCCTATGCTTGTTAGCCACTTTGGTGAAGGAATAATTGATGAGGTGTTCCGCAGATACGAAAAGATGATTGTTGATTCCATGTCGACTCGCCCGGACTACTCTCAACTCATTATTGTTACTATTTCGGTTATTAAAATGTAACTAGCTACTAGCTAGTATTCCACCCGTGCCATGTAGGGTCTAAAATTTAAATTTATTTTCATAAGGCTTATAAAAATAAATTAAAATATAGAATAAAACTATTTCTATAGTCATTGTCAAATTAAATCTCCTCCTCCTCTTCTTTTCTTTAACAATACTAAGTTGTTTGTTGATATTGAACATCACAACATACTACAAAAGGGATATTAGAAATCATTATTGCATTATTGGATAACATGCCAAATTTGGAAAATATGAAATTAAATAATTGAAATGTACTCACAATATATATAAACATAAATATAGAAATTACACAAATATAAGATATTAATATTTATAATCCCAATATATTACAAATTATTAAATATTTTTCAATAAACAACATTTATTTGGTAATAGGATTACAACGCTCATCACAATATACCAAAATTGTAAGCCTATGTAGACTACTGACTCTAGACACAACTATATATATATATATTTACTTGGTCATGATTGGATGAGAGTGTAAATCGGGACACTGGGTGTCACTAGACCACAAAATCTTTGGCAACTGATACAATATTTTAAAGGGATTGTATTAGATATTAAGATCATTACAATTGAATTACATAAACAATTCAGCAAAGTCATGCTTGTATAATTGGATTGTTGGTTTAATTTTATTGATTATGGGTAGTCAGTCGGTAGGACCAACATTACCGATCGAATAAATAGAAGACAAATATTTGAAGGAAAAAGTAAAGAACACAATGGTTTTAACGTGAAAACCACATGCCTTTTTGGGGCGGAACCTAGTTGAAATTTACTATCTTTGGTATGGAGTCGGGTATATGTATTGTAGAGTGTCTAGATGGGGTTTCTAATTCGATGCCCTTCTTTATGACGGAATATGGCCTTTTATATATGTTGTAGAGTATCTAGAGAGGGCATATGTATTGTAAAGTGTCTAGAGGGTGTTAAAATTTACTTGAGGATTGTTACTCTAATCTTCCGTGAAAAATAAATTAATAAAAAATAAATAATTTGCACATAGATACAACACATAAAATGATTAAAATTAAAATTACTACATAACACTCACCCATTAATATATATAATAATCATAAAAATAAAATAAAACTCTTTATTTCCATTGATTTCCTGTGTTCAATTTTAAAGTATGTACAAATTTATTTTTTGGATCAAAATTAATCAATCGTGTCCATAGACTCCGGCGTCGACGATATAATTTGCCAGCACCGCCCTACAGGGTAAAACCAATCATTTGGACATGTCATTTCACTCGATCGTTTCCACCTATCAATGTTCGCCAAAGCTACATCATTGTCACCCAATACCCAACAACGAATGTTGGCCTAAGCTACTGGTAAAGCTTGACCTAAAAAAATCACGAAATTAATGTTAAATGTTAAATTAAAATGATTTAACTCTAAAATGGTTTCATTCACGTACAATTTTATTATTCAATATTACAGATTTGTTTTATTATAATATAAAAAGAATATTGTTTAGTATAAAAGAAATCGTAGCATGGCCGGAGCTAGTCTTTGCTCGTGGATGGTCATGTTTCTAAATGTTAAAGTCTTGTCAATTAATGTTTCACCATTAATAATCTTTTGAAACAGAGAAGACTTTAATGTTTAATTAAATACATGACCGTCCAAAAATGATTAAGTTCTAACAAAAAAAAAAAATATAAATATATATGGCTATCCAGCAGCTATAAAAAGGAGAAAAGGAAGCATATTTGAGCAAGCTATCTAGGCACTACATATATTTACCTGAAAAGTTGAGAGTGATATATAGAGAGGAGAGATGAAGGTAGCTGAAGTGCTTCGCATGAATGGAGGAAATGGAGACACCAGTTATACCAGCAACTCCCTTCTTCAGGTTAATTATTGTATTCATTAACATTAATCCCTTCATACAAGTCATAAATCTTGTACTGTAATTGTAAGAAACAACATTTTTTTTTTTTGTTTAAAAAATGTTTTTGGTTTTGGGTAATGCAGCAAAATGTGATACTTATGACAAAGCCAATAACCGAAGAAGCCATAACAAGCCTCTACACCTGCAGCCTCACCAATCCTAAGACCATCTCTATTGCAGATTTGGGATGTTCCTCAGGGCCCAACACTTTGCTGGTAGTCTCCAACCTCGTCAAAGCCATCGACAACCACCGGAAGAAGCTCCGGCGCCGACACTCTCCGGAGTTTCAGATTTACTTAAATGACCTTCCCACCAACGACTTCAACACCATTTTCCAGTCGTTGCCAAAACATAGGAGGGAGATAGCCGGAGACGGGTGTGGGATGTGTTTCTTCAATGGAGTTCCCGGTTCATTTTATGGCAGGCTTTTCCCCACCAACAGCCTCCATTTTGTTCATTCTTCTTATAGTCTCCATTGGTTATCTCAAGTACGAGTATTTATATATACTAATTTACTCCATTGAAAAATATTTTTTTTTTCTTAAATCATTACATGCATCTTGGATCAGAAATATAGTCTTTATCTTCTAATAATTAGTTTAGTTTATATATACATCATCCTTGAAAAAATCGTTAGGCACTCAAGCGCTCGGGGAGCGCGTGCTAGTGTATTTTTTTTTCTTTTAAAAAATTTGTTGAAGTATTTTTAATTTTTTAAAGATTAATAATTATAAATTATATAATACTTTATTAATAGTTAATATTAAAATATTAAATATTAACCTAAAACTATGTAGAGTTTGTACAATTTAAGGTTATTTCGCTCAAAGCGATGTTGTTTTAACCCATTAAAAAAAATTAATCGGCCAACTAGGCGTCCTAGTTGGTACGTAAGAGGCCTAGGCGGTCGCCTAACCGGCCGGCCGCCTAGATCACCATTTAAGGTGATACGCTAGGCGGTCGACCGGTGCCTAGCGCCTAAGCGAGGATTAATCGGCACCTAGGTGGGATTTTTACAACACTAATATACATACACACGTACATACACACACATATCTTCGGTGTCAAAATTAGTTAATCAACGTTTAGGCCTATATAAAGGCCCTTCACTCACAAGCTAAGGGGTCGTTTCTCTTCTCTACCCTCCCTCTACAACATTCACTAAGAACAATAATGAATAAAAGCTTTCTTCTAGCTAATTTCTTGGATCTTCTTTGTTCAAGTTTAAAATTTCCTGTACATAATATGTAGATGAGAATTAATTTGTTCTATCAAACACTTTCCCGAATTTGAAACCTTCACTATATATACATATATACGTGCTAATGTCCCAATGAGACAATATCTTCCTGTCTATGAGACTGCGAGACACAAGGTGAATGCACACAATCTACCATAAAAATGTACACATTAGATTGTGTGCATTCATGTTGAGCAAATTACACACTTTAATCTGTATGCATTTTTGCAATAGATTGTTTGCATTTATGTTGTGTCTCACAATCTCACTGAAAGATGTTGTCTCATTTGAGCTATATATATTGTGCTGCCGGCCACTTAAATGACTTAATTATACGGATAGTCCCCTCTTTCTATTTGTGTCCATCCGGATCTTTAGTTGTATCTTATTCTTAGGCTTAGTATGTCGTAAGAACATACGTTGGTTTTCATACTAATATACGATCATTCTTGCTGGCTAGCTTTGAACAATTTGTTATATATATGACCACTTGCAGGTACCTAAAGGAATAAAAGAGAACAAGGGCAACATTTGCGTTGCAACTGCAAGTCCACCAAATGTCATAAAGGCATACTATGATCAATTTGAAAGCGATTTTTCTACTTTTATCAAGTGTCGCTCTAACGAACTGGTCAGTGGTGGGAAAATGGTTTTGACCATGCAGGGTATAAAAAGTGAAAACCCCGCTTTTTATATTTGGGAGCTCTTAGCTTTAGCTATTAATGATCTAGTTACAGAGGTACGTAAATAATTAAATTTAATGCTCAGATCAACACAACCTTAAAATACGTTATTGCATATATAGTGAGAGAGAGAGAGAGAGAGCAACATGTATGACTAATAGTTACTACGTAATTGCTTCAATTTGATACTACTGCAGGATCTTGTTGAAGAAGAGAAATTAAATTCGTTTAATTTTCCTCTATACCTGCCAACTCTAGCAGAAATAAAATTCCTTGTTGAGAAGAATGGTTCCTTCACTATTGATTGCTTGGAGGCTTCCCAAATTCATTGGACTGGATATATTGGAATTGATGATGATGACAATACTATTGTTAGTGACGAGGATATTAATGGTGCAGGGAACAATGTTGCAATGTGCATGAGGGCTGTTCTTGAGCCTATGCTTGTTAGCCACTTTGGTGAAGGAATAATTGATGAATTGTTCCACAGGTACAGCAACAAGATTGCTCATTGCATGTCCACCCACCCGGAGAAAGCAAAATTCACTAATGTTACTGTCTCTATCACTAAAATTTAATTAAATAACGCTAAGGTCAATCTATATTGTCCATCAGTACACGTTGTGTGTGTATATGTATGAATGATTATCTTAAAGAATAAGACCATTAGGAAAGGTCCAAGATTTTGTGTTTTCTGTACGTGTTGAGACTTTTATTATGTTTTAAATCTTTAATGTATTTTGTTTGGATCTAATTATTAGTAAGGCCAATCGATATTATTTCAAAACTATGTGTTAGGCTTTCTGATATCAAAATAAGGTGTGTTTTAGACTTTTAGGGGGTGTTTGGTTGGAAAAGATTTTCCATGAAGTGAAGGAAAATGTGCTTTTCCATTGTTTGGTTGGATGGAAAATGTTTCCAATGGAACTTGAGTTCCCAAAGGTGGAGGAAAACAAATTCTTTGCTAGGAGTTGGTATTTTGTTTTCCTTAGAGTTTGGGAAGAAAGTATTGAACAATTGGACAACTTTACCCTCATTAAAATAATATAATTTATTATCACTACTAATTGTTAAGGGCATATTGGTCTTTATATTCATAATTCCTTACCATTCCAAATCCAACCAAACAATGAAATTCATATTCCCAGTAATTTCTTTTCCACCAACCAAACAATGTAATCTATTTTCCTGATAATTTGTTTTCTATGGAATTTAAATTTCATTTCCTCCAAATATTTTCCAGCGAACCAAACGGGCTGTTAGGCTATTCGTGTTTGAATTGTTATGTATAATGAAGTTACTATGAAATGGGGTATGAATTTGTCGTACACTTTGAATTGCTTTTAGGCTATTCGTATTTGAATTACTATGACTAGACACAAGGATTAAAAGTCTGTTGAAAGCTAAGCAACAATCAAACAAGAGAGTAGGGCAAAGTAATTAACAATTAGAAATTCAATTTAATAATGGACTTTGGTGAGAGAGCTTATTGCAATCCTAATTGCCAAACCTAAGGAATTGAGGGAGGAAAATATTCCAAAGATTTCACAACCAATTCAGGTTTACAAGCTATTTTCGTGTTCAAGCAAACTCGAATTGAAGATGAGAACTACGCCACTTTCATGATGCATTAATTCTCCTATAACAAGACCCAAACAATCAAATATCTAAGCCTAATATAGAATTGTTAGAAGTCTATTAGAATTACAAAAGTGTATTTTAAACATTGTCAAACCAAGTACTAATAACCCCGATACGAATAGCTATGTGAGTTTACAGATCATATTGGTGGAATTATATTGTCATCTATCCAACAAATTAAAGGTTTACGACCAAGGTCATCTAAGCCAAGCCATAGCTGATGGCTTCAATGTAATGAATAGGACGATAAGGCTATAGCACAGAAGGGCCGAATTGAAGCGTTGGCGGGAAGGCTAGGGCGAGTTACGAACCATCATTATATCGTGAATCAAGATTCATAGCGCACTGTAGATCCTAATTCAATACATAAAATTTGTCTTTATAATGTACATAATTCATGTTCATAATACACATACACATAGACACGCAATAATGAACATGAATTATGTGCATTATGACCAATATAATGAATTCTATGTATTATGTTAAGTGTTTAATTCATATTCATTATATCGTATTTATAAAATCAAATTCTGTATATATATTGGATAAGGGTCCACAGCACTGTAGACCACAGTCCACAATATAAATTACCAAGCACGAATGCGTTGTGCGCGCGCGCGCACACACACATATATATATAATCAAAATGAGACAACCTAATTAGGTGAGAAATAAGAATTAATCTGGTACATCCATCATTGGATTTTTTTATGGTTGAGATTATACCTTTTTTTTTTCCTTATTTGGTTAATATTAATTATTGGGGGTTTTTATGTAATTGTCCTAGTGTTTTATTTTATAATGGAATTCTATTCATATATTATGCATGATTTTAGGTGATATAATTTTGGTAGGATTGCATTTTCTTGTTTAACCATTAATTCTTGTATTCTCTATCATCTTCACTCGTCATTCTTCACGTTTGCCCCTTTGCCGAAGCATGGATGGCGTTCTGCATGAAGGTATATGTTCCTAATTTGTTTAGTTCATTTTTTAGGGGTAGGAGTATGATTGTTGTGTGGCATTTTTTGGTTGTTTATGTTGGTGGTTTAACGACGTTGGTTTATCGTGCTGATTCTCTCATTCTTGTTCATCGCAAAGTAATCTTTGTTTTTGTTTCGCCGATGTGTGCATGTCAGTATTCTGCCATGTGCAAGTCTGTATTCTGTGATCTGCACATATGTCCTATCATCTTGATTACCTTTAGTTTTTTGTTCTTTTTTTTTTTTTTTTTTTTTTTTTTTTTTTTGTTTAGTTTTTTTTTAAATATTGTTTGTAAGGTAGTCTAAGGGTGTAACTGTTTTCTATGTAATCTCCAAGTTGTGGCAATTTTTCTTCTAATTTTTGTTCAATTTTATGCATTTTTAGTCGAAACATTATTTGTTATTCCCTGTTTGATGTACCGTACACATAGCACTAAACTAATGTACAATTGTAATACGAATAAGAATTGTGTTATCATATTTTTTTACAATATTACGTAAATCTTAGTGTTTTGGGCGGTATGTTAAAATGGAGAATTTTGTTTTTGTTAATAATATAGATAATAATTACGGAGTATTAGATTTTATATAGTAATAGGTTGTGAGATAGTTTGGCAAAAAGTTCCAAAAGTATAATTTTGTTTTTATGAGTAGTATTTTTTTGAATGCTACTGACTCTATTACAGTGTAGTATCTGTTCATAAACTACTTTCTCAACCTACTGAAGAACAAAGAGACAGCAACGCCTCCACTGAGGCTCGAACCCACCACCTCCCGTATACAGGAAAGGGTTTGATACCACTGGACCACAAGGCCCTTGGTTTTTTATGAGTAGTATAGATTCATTGTTTTTCAAATCTTTTATTCTTCAATTGTTTATTTGAGTTTGTCTGTTGGTGGATAAAACTGGTAGTCTGTACACAAGAATAGCATTGATTTATGATTAGTTAATATATTTGACGGAACTACAAGTGTTTGTTTAGAAAGCCGCCAAAAACATTGATTATCATTGAGACAAATTTATTTGACGGAACTAGAAGTGTTTTTGACGCGCGCGGACACACACAAATATATATATATATATATATATATATAACTACGTCGAAAGAAAATCGATGTCAAAATCCTTATTTGTAGTAGTGTAAGAATTTTTCTATAAAGTCATATTTATGTTAATCTAGCTTAAAGTGAGTAGATTAGAAGTTTAAGGTGCATCAAAAAAATTTTTTTAAAAGAATATGTGGGAACCCTTCTATATATATATATATATATATATATATATATACAAGCCATTATTCAGGTGAGTCTACTATTTCTCATGAGTTTGTGTGGACAAATCTGAGTCATTAAAAGCTAGAGATCAATGGCTTAAATTTCATAGATGCACAGTTTGCGATTGGTTAACTGTGCACTTGTACAGGCAACTAGTTACTTGTGCATATGTGAAATCTAAGACATTGATTTCTAGCTTTCAATGGTCCAGTCATTCTGTTTTTATTAGTAGTATAGATTGTTTTACAAAGCTTTTATACTTCAATTGATTATTTGAGTTGGTCTGTTGGTGGATAAGAGTGGTATAGTAGTCTGGTACACAAGTATAGCATTGATTTATAACTAATACGGAGTATATTTGACCGAAGTGTTTCTTTAGAAAGCCGCCAAAAATTGTGACTATCATTGAGACAAATTTATAATTGTAATTATATAAATTAAACTATTTAATATTTTTATTTAGATTAGATTAAATTGATTTACAAATCTTTTATACTTCCTGAATTATATATATATATATATATATATATATATATATATATATATATATATATATATATATATATATATATATATACATATATATATATATATGCCATTGTTCAGGTGAGTCTACTCTTTTTCATGAGTCCATGTGGACAGATATGAGCTATTAAAAGCTAGAAATCAATTACTTAGATTTCACAATGTTGATCAGTTGCACAGTTAGACAGTTGACCAATCGCAAATTTTACAACTATGCAACGGGTCAACTATGCATTTGTGACATCTAAGCCATTAATCTCCAACTTCTAATGTCCCATATCTGTCCACTTGGACTCATGCGAAGGTGTAAACTCATTTGATCATGAGTCTATGTATATATATAGACCGTTTCGCACCTAATTGTGGATATATATATATATATATATATATATATATATATATATATATATATATATAGTGGCGCGCTCTAATGAGAACGGTGCCCAGTATTGATTTTCTTTAAATATCGACGTCATATATCAGAAATAAAAAATAGAAAAATTTATAATATACGACAACGTTGGTTATTTACATAACTGACGTTGTATGGTGTAAATTCTTTTTTTTTTTTAATATTTCATATACAACATCAGTTTTCGTACAAAACCGACATTGTATATGATGTATTTATATATAAAAAAAAATTATACTATATGGCATTGGTTATTTAAAAAAAAAAAATCTTAAGAATCGATCGACATCGTATATTCTTTTAAAATTTTTTAAAATTAATATACGACTTCGATTTTGTGCTAAAAATCGACGTCGTATTTTTTATTTAAAAATTTTTAAGAAAAATATACGACGTTAATTTTTTTAAATCGAATGTTATATCATTTATTTATTACATCTGTCAGAATGACGTCGAAAAAATTGACGTCGTGTATGTGTTTAGTGTTATTTGTAGGAATGTAGTTAAATTGTTTGATGACTTTTGATCGGTTCTATGTATATTACATGTTAAAACATATAAAAGTCATGGCAGTGTATGTATCCTTAGTTAAATGGACAAGTGAAAAATATCAACCGGATCACGCTAAATAGTTTAAAGAAAATTATTCAAAGTGATGGTTTGCTTGGTACGAAGAGCTGCCTATTATTTTATGGGCCTATAGGATGACGCGCGCCATGAGACACAACTCCACTAGGGAAACACCCTTTGCCTTAACTATTAATGCTTGTGAGGTACAATTGTTATATCATGGAATTGGGTTTATATTGCATTATGGATCTTATAAAAAATTATGTACTTTCAATTAATAAATAATTAATAATTTTTGTACACGTAAACAAATAACTTGATAATTGCTAACACATGATAATATAATATGATAATTACAAGTATAGAAACTGTCACCTGCAAGTATAGAATGTGTCAACTACAGATACAAAATGTCATAATCTGAAAATTATTTTTAAACTATGATCTATGATGAAAGATAAACTCTGATAGGGTTCACTAGGAATAACTTATTATAAGGTTGTGTGTTGTTGAATTATTCAATTTTTAATTCTCAATTTTTTTATTTTATAAATGTATAAATAAGTAGTATATGTTCCCTATTTTCTAGACAAATGACAATATTTATAAATAAGTAAGTATATGTTCCCTATTTTCTAGGCACGTGACAATAAAATAGTTAGTGAATTAAATGCACAAGTACGATCTAGATAGGAAAAGGTCTAACTCTTTATTCATATTCTTTTATTAAAGTCGAGATGTCAGTTAAGGATGATTTAATCATGCCAAAAATTATATAAATATTGCTATCCAGCAGCTATAAAAAAGGGATAAAAGGTAGCATGTTTGAGTAAGTTAGGCATTCAGTTATCAATTCCCCCCTACCTTAAAAAGTTGAGACTGAGATAGAGAGGAATGATGAATGTTGCTGAAGTGCTTCGCATGAATGGAGGAAATGGACACACCAGCTATGCCAACAACTCCCTTGTTCAGGTTAATTATTGCATATTTACGCAAGTAGTTCAGTTTATTCTTGAATAGTATAATATTTCGGTTCACGATGACAAGTTTTACAAATTTTATAAAAATCTATAGACATTCTGTGAAAGTTACGTTGTTTAAAATTTATCACTTTAAAAGGATTAAAAGTCTGTATAAGTCTTGATTGAATACACCTCTTTAGTTTAGTACATTTTTATGGACATATAAAACAGATATTATGAAAATAGTACATGATGTTATAATTATTAAATATAATGCCCTAGTTAACATACATTTAATATAAAAAGATGTAAAAATCTTGAATCAGGATCTATCATATAAATCCAAAGGAATAGTTCAAGTGGCAAAAGAGCTTCTTTGTCGGGAAAAATTTCGGGATAAGCCGAGTTTGATTCCCACAAGCCACAACTAACAATTCTCCTTGGACCGACTTTATGTACTTTAATTTATCCTCAAAGAGATAACATATTTATGGTTTTGGGTGATGCAGCGAAACGTGATACATATGACAAAGCCCATAATAGAGCAAGCCATGACAAGCCTCTACACCAGCCTCGACAACCCTAAGACCATTTCCATTGCAGACTTGGGCTGTTCCTCAGGTCCCAACAGTTTGCTGGCTGTCTCCAATCTCGTGAAAGCCGTCGACGACCACCGGAAGAAGCTCCGGCGCCGACATTCTCCGGAATTTCAGATTTACTTAAATGACCTTCCCACCAACGACTTCAACACCATTTTCCAGTCATTGCCAAAACATAGGAGGGAGATAGCAGGTGACGGGTCTGGGCTGTGTTTCTTCAATGGAGTTCCCGGTTCATTTCATGGCAGGCTTTTCCCCACCGACAGCCTCCATTTTGTTCATTCTTCTTATAGTCTCCATTGGCTATCTCAAGTACGTACCAGTATATATATACATAATTAAGCCAATAATTAAACAATATAACAATAATTTGTTATATACATGGCCACTCGCAGGTACCTAAAGGAATAAAAGAGAACAAGGGCAACATTTGCGTTGCAACTGCAAGTCCACCAAATGTCATAAAGGCATACTATGATCAATTTGAAACTGATTTTTCTACTCTTCTCAAATGCCGCTCTAAAGAATTGGTCAGTGGTGGGAGAATGGTTTTGACCATGCAGGGCATAAAAAGTGAAAACCCCACATTTTATATTTGGGAGCTCTTAGCTTTAACCATTAGTGATCTAGTTGCAGAGGTACGTACGTACTTAAATTTAATTTAATGCTCATACCAAGACATTAATCTTAAAATACATTATTACATACATATATAGTGTTTGTGTGTGAGAAAGCAACATGTATATGACTAATAGTTAGTTGCTTTAATTTCATACTATTGCAGGGTCTTGTTGAAGAAGAGAAATTAAATTCGTTTGATTTTCCTCTATACCTGCCAACTCTAGCAGAAATAAAATTCCTAGTTGAGAAGGATGGCTCTTTCACTATTGATTGCTTGGAGGATTCCCAAATTCATTGGACTGGATATATTGGTGTTGATGATAATGATGACAATACTACTGTTAGTGAGGAGGATATTAATGGTGCCGGGAACAATGTTGCCATGGTCATGAGAGCTGCTCTTGAGCCTATGCTTGTTAGCCACTTTGGTGAAGGAATAATTGATGAATTGTTCCACAGGTACAGCAACAAGATTGCTCATTCCATGTCCACCTACCCGGAGAAAGCAAAGTTCACTAGTGTTACTGTCTCCATGACTAAAATTTAATTAAATAAGGCTATGGTCAATTTATATTGTCCATCACTGCACGGTGTGTGATATATGATTATCTTAAAGAATAAGGCCACTAGGCCAAGGTCCAAGATCTTGTGTGTTCTGTATGTGTTGAGACTTTTATTATGTTTTAATGTATTCCTATACGCAAAAAAATGTATTGTTTGGATCTAATTATTCTTAAGCTTGTTTCAAAATTATGTGTGTTATGCTTTCTGATATCAACATAATGTGTGTTTTTTTACTTTTAGGGTATTCGTGTTTGAATTGTTATGTATAATGAAGTTACAATGAAATGGGGTATGAATTTGTCGTCTATTGTGAAACACTTCTATAGCGTGAAATTGATTAATCTATAACTAGGCACAAGGATTAAAAGTCAGTTGAAAGCTAAGCAACAATCAAACAAGAGAGTAGGGTAAAGTAATTCAATTTAATAAAAAGGACTTTCTTGAGAGAGCTTGCAATCCTAATTGCAGCCTAAGGAATTGAGGGAGGAAAATGTCAAATTGGTGTTGCACAATCAAAGTCATTTTTGTGGTCAAACAAACTCGAATTAAAGATGAGTGTTAGGACTCTAGTAGTTGTGTTACACTAGGTCTTTCACTTCCAGCTATATTATATTATCATTGTAATTGTTACGTTGATTATTCAGTTAATAACAATCCTCATCTGGTATCAGCAGTATCCAGGTCTCTTCTCTTTGTTTTTCGATTTTTTTTTCCTTTGTTTCGTTTTCATGGCCGACTCAACCAACAACAACAACAGTTCTGCTCATGATTCTGAGCGGACTGTTTCCATTGCTCCTGCTGTTCTTCCATCGCCCGTCGCGTCTCTTCCCTCTACCCACCATTCGGTTTCTATCAACATTGAAAAACTCCTTTCTGCAGATTAAAACAATAATCGGGATAGTCAATAATATTCGGTATGCAATAGTAGCATTTGGAAAACAACTCATCTGTTTTAATGAATTCAATATAGTCACTGCCCCTATCTTTTCGTTCGATAAAATCTCACTAGTTAAGCAATTTTAGCTCAAGATACAATTCATTTCCATCAATATCACCACATTGTTCATCTTACTTAAGAGCAATTGCCAATTTCATATTGTCACAAATTAGTGAGTTTTTAAAGCAATTGTCAATTGGGCTCAATTTCATATTGTCACAAATTAGTCCAATCTTCATACATTTAGTCTAAATTTTTTTAAACCATAAATACATATAATTTTTCTTTTAAATATGGGGCCCCCAAAAATTGGAGGCCCTATGCGGTCGCACATGTTAGACATACTCAGATACGACCCTGGTTTAGGGCATTCATACTTGTGGATTTTATAGGGTTTTACATGTCAAAAAATTAAGGAAGGGTTTTTAACTAGTGCGGGATTAGTTTACAGGGTAGTTTTTTTTTTTTTTTTTTTTTTCTGCAAGTTTTCGTTTTTTGAGGGGCCAACATTACTAAAGATTGATTGATAAAGTAGTACACTAGTAAAGATGAATATTATTTTAGATAGTTATATAATCAAAATAAAAAATTATGTCCTAACAATTTTTATATTAAAATAAATTAAGTATTCTTAATGCGGCTTTGATGGCCAGGGGTGAGTC
Organism: Ipomoea trifida; assembly: GCA_003576665.1. Taxonomy (NCBI): domain Eukaryota; kingdom Viridiplantae; phylum Streptophyta; class Magnoliopsida; order Solanales; family Convolvulaceae; genus Ipomoea; species Ipomoea trifida. The sequence continues at coordinate 26,195,384 of CP025644.1, forward strand.
AATAAAATTTAATCTTTTTAGTTTGTTAAAAGTGGTTTGACAGGATTATAATAGACTTACTGATAATGTCGAAGAGTAATTAAAGAGTTTTGCAATGAAGTTACAGCATACAATTCATAGGTTTTTATTGTATATTGATGAGGATAGATGTGAGTTTAAAAGAGGGTGTAAAATGCCGTTCGCTGAGGATTGGGGCTATGGCACGTATTGTGTAAATTATTAAATTCTAGGCACTGAAGTATTGGAATTCAGAATCCAAGCAAACTAAGATTAATGAATGGAAATAAAATAATGCAAATTAAATAAGGGATAAACTATATGATAAAAGAGTGGGCCGGGGTCAGATTAGGGGTATTGCAATCTTGCTCTACCAACCTCAAAATTAGGGAAAAACAATTAACCAAGGGATTTATTGGCAATGCACCCTCAAGAATTCAAGTTAGCTACTTTCGTAATCAATAACAAGAATTAGGTTAAGATTGCCCAACTTTCGTGATGCATCAATCATAACCTTAAACACAAAAGCATAAGTCTCCAAATTACCCCTATTCTCATAGTAGGAAAAATTGGGTTGAAATTGGTTTTTGAGAGTCAACATAACATTAGGGAATTGTTGAAGTTAAACTTATAGTCTAAAAATTTTCGAACTTTTTTTGCTAAGATTTTATCAAGAGAATTTTGAAAAGTCTATTTCTCACCACCCCTCCCCCAAATCTATAGACTTTTTTCTTGTATTCAACCAGAACCATCATTTGTAACTCTGTAGTTTTATTTTTATTTTTATTTATCTATTTTACTTTACTCATTTACATACCAATAATTATACCATATATGGACCCGAGTCCACCTTACAAGGTAGACTCGTGTTCATTTACATATTGAATGTTCACAATTTAAATTGTGAACATTCAGTATATAAATTGTGTATTTTGGACCCGGGTCCATATAATAATTTGCCTTTACATACTATGTTATTTGTGTGATGCATTTCAAACAAAACATCACAACACTCTTAATAACCAAAGCTGTGTTCTTTAATCAAAACAAAGCAAGCAAAAGAGTTTTGTTGTGCCAACTATTTTTAAAATTTAAAAAGGTTTATAAGTTTATTCACCCTCTTCCCTCCCTTATTATAAAGACCAACGAAAACTAGTATATATCATTTATTAAAGTTTTATTTGGTGCAATTATTAATAAATTTGTGGATAAACTACAATTTTATAACGGTCCATATTTAGGATATTATAGTAGTTGGATGAACTAGAAGGGTGGAAAATTCTAATTACATGGAAATTTTAACTTAGAAAAATAAAAGTTTAGTGAAAGTGATCCGATCGCATGCACCAATCTCAGTATCTCACAACTACACATCATAGTGCCTGAAATGCATATACGCATTTTTAATCTTCTCAATTCAAATTAATATTATCTATAGATCTCATAGATTTATGAGGGAGTTTTATTTTTTTCATATTGAAAACGTTTTTATTACCAACTGAACGTTTTTATTATGGACTGAGGCACGGCCCCATAGGGTCGGACAAAAATCCAAGGTGCCAAATTTGTACCTATTGAATAATTATATTAATGCACGTATTATTAGTATGGTTTTGTGTACCCTATGGCACAGGCAAGTGGAGCAAAGGGAAAATGACGCTTTTGTATGCATATAATTGACTCATCACGTGAATTTGTATGGATACAATTGACTGAATTGACTCGTCAGTCATCACCAGCTATTTTCCTATTCATATATCTTTTAATCATTTCAAAAGTAGTATTGAATTTTCTTCTCTATTATTTAATTGTAAATACGTAGAAAATAACGGAGAGTGTGAGAATATATAATTCTTCAACAATTATTATTTAATTTCCTAGTAACTTAACATATGAGACATACACAACAAAATCTAATAGCTTGAGGGGTCACACTTATGTGAAACAACCTCACAGGTCTCTATTCATTATACGAGTCGGGTCAACATAATTTGAGTCATAATTTGGGCGTGAGAGACAATACTTGAAAGAGAGAGGAGAGATGAGGATAACTGAAGTAAGCATATTTGAGCAAGGCTTTCAGTCATTAATTCCCACATATACCTTCAAAAGTTGAGAGTGATACAGAGAAAGAGAGATGAGGATAACTGAAGTGCTTCACATGAATGGAGGAATTGGAGACTCCAGTTATGCCAACAACTCCCTTCTTCAGGTTAATTATTGTATTCATTAACATTAATCCCTTTATGCAACTCATAAATTTTGTTCCTTTTTTTTTTAAACTATGTTTTTTTGTTTTGGGTATCGTAATGCAGCAAAATGTGATACTTATGACAAAGCCAATAACAGAAGAAGCCATAACAAAACTCTACACCAGCCTCAACAATCCTAAGACCATCTCCATTGCAGACTTGGGCTGTTCCTCTGGCCCCAACACTTTGCTGGCAGTTTCCAACCTCGTCAAAGCCGTCCACAACCACCGGAAAAAGCTCCGGCGGCGACACTCTCCGGAGTTCCAAATTTACTTAAATGACCTTCCCACCAACGACTTCAACACCATTTTTCAGTCGTTGCCGAAACATGAAGAGGATTTAAGGAGGGAATTGGGAGACGGGTTTGGGCCGTGCTTCTTCAATGGAGTTCCTGGTTCATTTTATGGAAGGCTTTTCCCCACCGATAGCCTCCATTTTGTTCATTCTTCTTATAGTCTCCATTGGCTATCCCAAGTACTAGTTTATTTACCTCTCATATTGCTATTAATTTCAATATCATTAATTCTAGCTTTGAACAATTTGTTTTGATTGCGCGCAGGTACCTAAAGGAGTAGAAGAGAACAAAGGCAACATTCGCATGGCAACTACAAGTCCACCGTCTGTAATAAAGGCATACTATGAGCAATTTGAACAAGATTTTTCTACTTTTCTCAAGTGTCGCTCTAAAGAATTAGTGAAAGGTGGGAGAATGGTTTTGACCATGCAGGGCAGATCAAGTGAAAATCCTACTTGCCATCTTTGGGAACTCCTAACTTTAGCACTCAATGAAATAGTTGCAGAGGTAGTTATAAGTTATATGCTCACCATAACCTTAAAAATACCATACTACTATACATACATTCACAACACTATAAAACAATATTACATTACTTTTTGTAGAGTATAGATTGGTCTCCTTGGAAGAGATCGAAACATATATGGCTAAAAATTGCTTTAATTTGATTGATGCAGGGTTTTGTGGAAGAAGAGAAACTTAATTCGTTTAATGTTCCTCTATACACACCATCTTTAGCAGAAGTAAAATTCATAGTTGAAAAGGAAGGTTCCTTCACTATTGACTGCTTGGAGGCTTCCCAAATTTATTGGACTGGGTATAATGGAAGTGATGATTATGAGGTTAATAATGGGTACGGTGTTGCTAGAAGCCTAAGAGCTGTTGTTGAGCCCATGCTTGTTAGCCAGTTTGGTGAAGGAATAATTGATGAGTTGTTTCACAGGTACACAAAGATGATTGTTGATTTCATATCGACTCGCCCGGAGACCACTCAGTTCACTAATGTTATTGTTTCTCTTATTAAAATGTAATGGAAAATACCATGCATCCCTACCTCTGATCTTTTAATTATTCAAAAAATTGCACCTTTTGATGTGACAAATTTTATTAGTTTTTTCCCTCTTAAATCTCATCCTATTAAAACATGTTACATTGGGTGACAAATTTGTGAGTGATAGATAGGAGCATCTAACATTGTTCAAATGTAATTTAATTTTAAATGTATCATAAATTTTCGTGTGCTTAGTTAAGATTGTGGGATGTAATACTATCTTTAAACAAATTGTGGCAGATGATAATTCTTTATCACTAGTGATAAGGCATAAAGTGGCTTATATTTGTGCTTCGTCGTATATTCTTATTTTTGCTTAAATTTTAGGTTAATGACGGTGGAGCAATGCTCAATAAAAAGAGGCTAATTTTAGGAGAAAACAAGACAACAAGATTCAAGGCGGGGAGCCGGGGATGAGAGCACGCAGGAAACGAAGGAACAAATTAAAGCTTGAGCTCAAAGGCAACCTTGAGGCCTCACACGCAGGCACTCACATGAGTGCCAACGTGAATCCAATGATCAAAATCTGATCATGGTGGTCACGGTGAAACTCACCGTGACCACACGTACATTGAGTCCTGTTAGCAGTTAAGTTGGCTCTAGGGGTATTAGCAAACAGAGCTTTCGATAAATTACTTGTGTTTGTGTTCGGTAAGTGTTTGTTTATGTTCGTTTATTAAGGTAAACAAACATTAACAAATAAAATTTAGAGCTCGGTTAATAAACAAACAGAGTCTGAACAGTGGTAAGCTCGTTTGCTAAGAGATCGTGAACAAGCTCGTTTGTGTTCGTTTAGTAATGTTCGCGAACAAGCTCGCTTATGTTCGTTTGATAATATTCGCGAACAAGCTCGTTAAGTGTTCATTTAATAATGTCCGCGAACATGTTCACAAACATATATAGTTGTGTTGTTTGTTTGATTATTGTTCGTGAACGTAGATTATGTGTTGTTCATGAACATGTGTTTAGTAATTAAGTGTTCACGAACCTCTTCATGAATGCACACGAACATGTTTAACGTGTTCGCTAACGTTAACAAACACATTTGGTTAACGTATTCAGTAGATTGAGAAGGTAGTTATGAACAAATACTATTGGCTCTTTGTGTTTCGGTAGGTTGAAAAACTAGTTATGAAAAGAGTCAATAGTATTTTTTTTTTTTTTTAAAAAAAAAAGTCAATAGTATTTAAAAAAAAAAAAAACAAAAAAACAAAAAAGCACACACCAATTCTTCATCTAAACACAATCTAGATAGTAAAAGGACTTTTTATTCACAAATACTATATTTTTTATTCTTATATGAAAGTTGAGATGTCAACGACTTCAAAATCTAGTAGACAATTTAATTGTACCAAAAAATATATATAAACATTGCTATATTTTCAAGCATGCTTTAAAATATTGAAATATGAAATATTAAATACAGTAACTCTACCAAGTACCTTTCTCACGCAGTCACGCCTCCCCCCTCCAATAATAAAAAAGTATACCAACTTTTTGATTTGATAACTTAGCTTATGTTAAACATATACTACTAATGGGCTTGATGGATTTAATTAACCCGGGGTCCGGACTAATAAACCCGTTAAATGAATGGTAGCACGAAGAAACAAGGAATAATAGGCGAAATGAATGTGACAAGGTCGCTGGGACCGAGTATTATATTAGATCGTAGCTAATAAGTTATTACAAGTGTAGTTTAGGACAAAGAATATAGAACATGTCTTAATGAGACAATAACACGCCTACTTATACCCTCCAAAACCCCTAACCGCCCCCCCCCCCCCCCCTAAGATGGGGGAACGGTTATAGATCCACTTTGACCGCGCCGCCCATGACCGGGCCCGTGGCCGAGCCCTCTCAGCGAGGCCTTGGGCCGAGACCTCCTAGCCGAGGCCCTGGGCCGAGGCCTCTGGTCGAGACCTCCTAGCCGAGGCCCCCAGCCGAGGCCTTGGGCCGAGAGGCTAAATGAAATAGCCCGGACCAAGTCAAGCACGGGGCTCAATGAAATGCGCGCTCGGGGACTCACTTGGGACGCCTGCTCGGCTGTATGGTGTTGTGCGCGACTGGTTGTAAATACATGAGGACATACGAGGACGGGCCGGAGTGTCTACTCTCCTTCGCTGACGACTTCTCGCAGCTCGGAGAGTGGGGGACTGATGATGGATATATTAGGAACGGACCAAGTCGACCCAAGGGAGCAAGACAAGGGTCACGAGAAGGTCCGGGACCCGGGGTGGAGCCCCGTGCTTGACCCGGGCCCGGGCTATTTCATTTAGCCTCTCGGCCCAAGGCCTCGGCTAGGAGGTCTCGACCAGAGGCCTCGGCCCAGGGCCTCGGCTAGGAGGTCTCAGCCCAAGGCCTCGGCTGAGAGGGCTCGGGCATGGGCCCGGTCATGGGGCGGGCGCGGTCAAAGTGGATCTATAACCGTTCCCCCATCTTAGGGGGGGCGGTTAGGGGTTTTGGAGAGTATAAGTAGGCGTGTTATTGTCTCATTAAGACATGTTCTATATTCTTTGTCCTAAACTACACTTGTAATAGCTTATTAACTACGATCTAATATAATACTCGGTCCCAGCAACCTTGTCACATTCATTTCGCCTATTATTCCTTGTTTCTTCGTGCTATCATTCATTTAACGGGTTTATTAGTCCGGACCCCCGGGTTAATTAAATCCATCAGGGCTAAAATGTTTCAAAAAATAAAAATAAAAATACAGTAACTATAATAACAATACTCCACAAATATAGAGTATGTCATTTCCAGAAGAAGGAATAAAAAAAAAACATACTCGAGAGTTATAGTTAATTAAGTTCACAACCAGCAGCTATTAATCAACGGGAGATAAAAAAAAATAATAATAATAAAACAAAACAAAACAACAACAAAAACAAAACAAAACAAAAAACAAAAAACAAAGAACAAAAATTAAAAAAAAAAAAAAAAATCAAACAAACAAACAAAAAACCACTCTAATAAGCATCAACCACAAGTATGGAGTAGGTGTGTGTGTGTGTATATATATGGGAGAAAAGGGACAACCCCAGGACATTTAATAATGGGTAATTAGGTATACACAAAAAAGATTAATATTTTTCACTGTGCATTTCAAATGCAATTACACCTAAATTGGTATGATTGTTGACTTGATAATTATAAAGTTATAATAAGTTTCACTCTTAGGGGAATAGCTTATTATCACCTTAAAAAACAATTAAATGTATATGAATAAGTATATATATGTTCTCTATCTTCTAGAAAAAATGAAAATAAAAAAATAGTTAGTAAATTAAACGCACATGTACAATCATATTTTTATATGAAAGTTGAAATGTCAATTAAGGACGATTTAATCATACCAAAAAAATATATATAAATATTGCTATCCAGAAGCAATAAAAAGGAGAAAAGGAAGCATGTTTGAGCAAGCTAGTCATTCAGTTATCAATTCCCATTCCCACCTACCTTAAATAGTTGAGACAAAGAGAGAGAAATGATGAATGTTGCTGAAGTGCTTCACATGAATGGAGGAAATGGACTCACCAGTTATGCCAAAAACTCCCTTCTTCAGGTTAATTATTGCATGTCTAAAGTCTAAACAAGTAGTTCATTTATTTCTTGAAGAGTATGTATAATATTTCCTTGAAAAGAAAACATTTTTTTTGGTTTTGGGTAATGCAGCGAAACGTGATACATATGACAAAGCCCATAACACAGCAAGCCATGACAAGCCTCTACACCAGCCTCGACAATCCTAAGACCATTTCCATTGCAGATTTGGGCTGTTCCTCTGGCCCCAACACTTTCCTCGCAATCTCCAACCTCGTCAAAGCCGTCGACGACCACCGGAAGAAGCTCCGGCGCCCACATTCTCCGGAGTTTCAAATTTACTTAAATGACCTTCCCACCAACGACTTCAACACCATTTTCCAGTCATTGCCAAAACATGAAGAGGATTTAAGGAGGGAGATAGGAGAGGGCTGTAGGCTGTGCTTCTTCAATGGAGTACCTGGTTCATTTTATGGAAGGCTTTTCCCCACCAACAGCCTCCATTTTGTTCATTCTTCTAATAGTCTCAATTGGCTATCTCAAGTACGTACGAGTACTTAATTAAACCGATATATAGTCCCCTCTTTCTAGTTGTATCTTGTTCTTAGGCTTAGTATGTCGTACAACACTATTGGTTTTCATATTAATATACAATCATTCTAGCTAGCTAGCTTTGAACAATTTGTTATATATATGACCACTCGCAGGTACCTAAAGGAATAAAAGAAAATAAGGGCAACATTATTTGCGTTGCAACTGCAAGTCCACCAAATGTCATAAAGGCATATTATGATCAATTTGAAAGCGATTTTTCTACTTTCATCAAGTGCCGCTCTAAAGAACTGATTAATGGTGGGAGAATGGTTTTGACCATGCAGGGCATAAAAAGTGAAAATCCTACTTTTTATATTTGGGAGCTCTTAGCTTTAGCAATTAATGATCTAGTTCTAGAGGTACGTATGCAGTTAAATTTAATGCTCAGACCAACACAACCTTAAAATACGTTATTACATACATAGTGTGTGAGAGAGAGAGCAACACCTATGACGTACTAATAGTTAGTTGCTTCAATTCAACACTACTGCAGGGTCTTGTTGAAGAAGAGAAATTAAATTCGTTTAATTTTCCTCTATACTTGCCAACTCTAGCAGAAATAAAATTCCTAGTTGAGAAGGATGGTTCCTTCGCTATTGATCGCTTGGAGGCTTCCCAAATTCATTGGACTGGAATTGGAATTGATGATAATGATGACAATACTACAATTAGTGACGAGGATATTAATGGTGCAGGGAACAATGTTGCCATGTTCATTAGAGCTGGTCTTGAGCCTGTGCTTGTTAGCCACTTTGGAGAAGGAATAATTGATGAATTGTTCCACAGATACAGCAAAAAGATTGCTCATTCCATGTCCACCTACCCGGAGAAAGCAAAGTTCACTAGTGTTACGGTCTCCATGACTAAAATTTAATTAAATAAGGGTTAGGTCAATCTATATTGTTCATCACTAGCTGCATGGTGTGTGATATACGATTATTTTAAAGAATAAGACCACTAAGCTAAGGTCCAAGATCTTGTGTTTTCTGTACGTGTTGAGACTTTTATTATGTTTTAATGTATTCCTGCATCCAAATATTCTATACCCAAAAAAATTGTATTGTTCGGATCTAATTATTAATAAAGCCAAACGATGTTGTTTCAAAATTATGTGTGTTAGGTTTTTTGATATCAAAATAATGTGTGTTTTAGACTTTTTAGGGTATTGGTGTTTGAATTGTTATGTATAATGAAATTACAATGAAATGGGGTATGAATTTGTCGTCATTTGTGAATGGCTTCTATGGCGTGAGATTGATTAAGCTATGATTAGGCACAAGGACTAAAATACTGTTGAAAGCTAAGCAACAATAAAACAAGAGAGTAGGGCAAAGTAATTAGCAATTAGAACTTCAATTTAATCAAAATGGACTTTGTTGAGAGAGCTTGCAATCCTAATTGCGAAAGCCTAAGGAATTGAGGGAGGAAAATGTTAAATTGGTGTTCCAAAGATTGCACCAATTTCGAATTGAATATTAGAAATGTCTCACTTTCATAACCCGTCCAATCTAGGTTTATGTACCCGTCATCTTGTGTTTTACGAAATTCTGTATCTTACGAATAAAAATTTTGTAAACCCTAAAATTATGTAGACCCTAATCCATGGTATAAATTATGAATTTAATTAAACTCCTTTTATAGAGGGAGCTTAGTGCCCCTATTTCTTAAATATTCAATGTGGGATCAATCCTACATCAATTTACAAAGTGAACCACATCCCCTATGTCTTATATTACATTATATACTATATTTTAATATATAAATTTGGAAAATCATATAAATTTTATATATACTATGATTTGATGGCTAATGATGTTTAATTTTAATGTTTTAATTATAACCATATATAACTTGTACGTACTAATATATATATATATATATATATATATATATATATATATATATATATATATATATATATATATATATATATATATATTCAAAACGTATATTAATTAATGGGAGAAAAGGGACAGGACAACCCCAGGACATTTAATAATCGCAATTGGGTACACATGAAATTTAATATTTTTTGTACTGTGCATTTCAAATGCAACTCCATCTAAATTAGTTCGACTGTTGACTTAATAATTATAAATCTATAAATTCCACTTTTAATGGTAATGGCATATTGACCTTTGTTTGAGTCAATTAGTTATGAACAATCTATAATAATTTATCTCTTCTTTACATATTAGAGTCACAAATTAATTAAGATTTATTCAGCATGCACCTAGTGGTACAAGTTTCTATCATCTACCAACAACAAATAAAAAAATGGACAGCCCAGCCAATCCAAGCCTCTTCAATGGCAGGCAGCAACCTAGCAAGGCTATTTGAGCATATTAGGCACTGAGGCATTCGATCGCCAACACTTACATATAGCCTGATCGAGTGGTAGAGAAGATATCAGAGCGAAAGGATGAAAGCAGATGAAGTGTTTCGCATGAATGGAGGAATTGAAGACATCAATTATGCTAACAACTCCCTTCTTCAGGTTAATTATATTATTGCATTCATGACAAAAAAACCTTATTCCCTTCGTGCAAATGATATATCTAGTACCGTTATATCCTTAAAAACAAAACATGTTTTTGGTTTTGGGTGATAATGCAGCGAAACGTGATACATATGACAAAGCTCATAACAGACCAAGCAATAACGAGCCTCTATAGCAGCCTCAATAATCCTAAGACCATCTCCATTGCAGACTTGGGCTGTTCCTTTGGCCCCAATGCTTTGCTGGCAGTCTCCAACCTCGTCAAAGACGTCGACGACCAGCGGAAGAAGCTCCGGCGGCGACACTCCCCGGAATTTGTGATTTACTTAAATGACCTTCCCACCAACGATTTCAACACTATTTTCCAGTCGTTGGCAAAACATGAAGAGGATATAAGGAGGGAGATAGGAGAAGGGTGTGGGCTGTGCTTCTTCAATGGAGTTCCCGGTTCATTTTATGGCAGGCTTTTCCCCTCCGATACCCTTCATTTTGTCCATTCTTCTTTTAGTCTCCATTGGCTATCTCAAGTACAAGCATTTATATATACTAATTTATACTTTTTTTTTCTTAATTCATTACATCTTCGATCTGAAACATAGTTTGGCCTCCTTTGGTAAATAGCTGTTAACTGATAGTGTTAACTGAACATTAGTCGATTGTAAAAAGATATTTGATAAATTTGCTATTAGCTGATACTTGTTTGGTATAATTTATATATCTTCTAATAATTTGTCTAATTTTTTTCTTAAACTTGTCTTGAACATTTTTTTTATTGTTTGCACACAGGTACCTAAAGGAATAGAAGAGAACATGGGCAACATTTGCATGGCAGCGGCTAGTCCACCGTCTGCGATAAAGGCATACTATGATCAATTTGAACAAGACTTTTCTACTTTTCTCAAGTGTCGCTCTAACGAATTAGTGAAAGGTGGGAGAATGGTTTTGACCATGCCGGGTAGACAAAGCGAAAACCCTACTTTCCCTACGTTCGAGCTCCTAGCGTTAGTGCTTAATGATTTAGTTGCAGAGGTATATAGTTAAATTATATGCTCAACACAAGTTACACAACAATTAAATACATATACAAATGCATATAGAGAGAGCGTGTGAGAAATTTTAGTTTAATTTTCCCCCCTACCCCAATTAAATTTAATTATTACATTATGTTATTTGTACGTACATTATTATAGACTTGGATACCTTCTTGAAAGAGAAACTGAAAGTACGACAAGCAACATATATGGCTAATAATTAATTGGATTGATGCAGGGTTATCTGGAACAGGAGAAACTAAATTTGTTTAATGTTCCTTTATACACGCCATTTTTAGCAGAAGTAAAACTCCTAATTGAGAAGGATGGCTCCTTCACTATTGACTGCTTGGAGACTTTCCAAAGTCATTGGACAAGAGGATATATATATAATGGAAATGGTGATGACAATATTGTTAGTGACGAGGATACTGGTGGGTACGATGTTGCTAGGAGCCTAAGAGCTGTTATTGAGCCTATGCTTGTTAGCTATTTTGGTGAAGGAATAATTAATGAGGTGTTTCAGAGGTACAACAAGATGATTGTTGATTTCATGTCGACCCAACCAGAGAAATCTCAGTTAACTGTTATTACCATCTCCGTAATTAAATTGTAATTTAATTGTACATTTATCATAAATTTACACTTAATCGCATGTTAGATTCTTCATTCTAGTAAACGGCTAAAGTTAATGGGCTTGTTTGGTTAATGGCAGATCCGCCAAATTTTGGCGGATCCGCCATTTTCAGCG
>CP025644.1:26207707-26229763 GCA_003576665.1 Ipomoea trifida
ATATATTGCTCATATTATTATTTTAAAGAATAAGGGGTCTAAAACATTGTAATCCAGTATAAATTTGAATTGGTGAGGACAAATTATCCTTTAATTTGCTTCTTATTATCTCCTGCCTTAGTAGGTATCTAATTATCTTATTACACACGAGGGTATAACTTAACAATGAAACCTGATCGACCTCGTGAGTAAAGGATAACTCTTGTTCCGGAATGTTACGTATTTGGTTCTGTTAAAATTCTCGATTGACTTCATTACACAGGATAAATAAAACTTTTTTTATGATCTTTCCTACAAACTTTTTTTTTAATGATCTTTCCTACTATATATATACTACTAAGTTACTAAAAAAAAAAAGTTACTAATATATAGAAAGCTACTAATAACATTATCATCTTAATTAAGGACACATTCTTTAATTTCCTTAACCTTAGTCTTTCCTTGAATATTATAGCTCTAATAATTGTGCTCTCCAATTAGGTGTGGTTTTCGCAGTCATGCGTGATCTTCCTTTATCAACTTTCTCCAAAATTGACTTTAAGACCTTATGATTTAGTGACACCAAGTTGCACTCCCATATGAGAGGTTGTGTGTTTGAGCCTCATCAGTGGAGGTAGTATTAACTCTTTGTGCTTCAGTAGCAGTATTGACTCTTTGTGCTTCAATAAATTGGTAAAGTAATTATGAATAGATACTGCATTGTAACATAGTCAATACTCAATAGTACCCTAAAAAAAGTGGCTTGTCACACATTAAGTACGACATTAATATTAGGCAAACACTTATGTGAGATCGTTGCACGTATCTATTATCTGTGAGTCGGGTCAAAGTCAGGTCGTTCCACATATCTATTATTTGTGAGTCGGGTCAAGATAAAAATGTAATACTTTTACTGGAAAGTATAATACTAATCAGAAATAAAGTATTTGTTACATATAAGGAAAAGTGTTAATACTTTTGAAGAAAAAATATACAGAGTAATACTTTTGATTTAAAAGTATTATATTTTTCCTAAAAATATTGTACTTTCACTTATAATTAACAAACACTTTATTCATAATTAATATTACTTATTTTAGTATAAATATTACATTTCTATAGTGTTCGATCCGTCACATGAATAAAAATCCGTGAAACTGTCTCACAAAGAAATCACTCGATGTTAATATTATTGTCTCTGTGATTAAAAGGGATTTAATTCTAAATCAAATATATAGTCACAAATCAGAGTCGCTAGCGTGTCATAGTTGTTGATTCGATGTCCAGAGAGGTGACATAGGACACTAATATCATTCTCTCTAATTCAAAAGTGATTCAATTATAAATGTATTATAATGTATATTTTATTGAACCACGTTACATATCCCTACAAATATTGTTGGAAAAATAATGTGAAAATAAATAGAGGAATAAGGATCAAATAGGCCAATCAATTACACATCACATTACAATTAGGCCATCGAACTAAAAAGAATGTAATTGGATCCCTGAACAATGCAAACTCATGCAATTCAATCCAAAATGACATGTTTACCTGAAAACATGCTGGCATGGTGGTTACTGAATTTAAAAATAATTTTTTATATGTATTTAAAAAAATAATTATTTAAAAAAAAAAAAACATTTCGTCTTCCTGGCGATGGAGACGGAGCCACGGCCAGAGACAAAGTCGGCCCCTTCATTTCCGACCCAATATATATATATATATATATATATATATATATATATATATATATATATATATATATATATATATATAAGTAATTATTTTTAAATTAAGTAATCACCACGTCAGTATTTTTAAATAATTGTATACTTTCTCAACCTGTTGAAATACAAAGAGTCAATATCAACTTAGATCTCATGACCTCCCATATGTGGGAGTCACTTCATCTCCCTCAAGATTAACCCAACAAACCAACTAACATTTCCTAGAATAATTAACCACTAAAACCACTTATTCCACTAGAATAACTAACCAATATAAACACCTATCCCACTACTAAATTAAAATTAACAGCCACTTGATTTAATAATAATAAAGAGCCAAAGACCTTGTGGTTTAGCGGCACCTGGTTGTACCTCTACATGTGAGGGGTGGGTTTGAGCCTTTAGTAGAGGTTTAATATTCACTTTAAATTTTTAAATTTTAGTGGAGGTTTTAAACCCACAGCTCATAATTATCTAATATTTACTTTAAATTTTATTCAGCAACGATTTTAAAACCACCCTGCTAGTATTTATTTAATATTTACTTTAAACTTTAGCGGCGGTTATTAAGTGTCGCTAATATAAGAATACTTTTTTTTCTTTTTGAAAAAATAAGAATACTTTTAATTTTAGTGTTATTAGTAGCGGTTTTATAACTGTCGCTAAAATTTGTATGGTATTTTTTGTTATATATTTTTGTAATTTCCATTAAATTACTTTATGTTATAAATCTCTACTTCCAAATGTGCATTGCAAACACAAATAAATACACATTTATTTTCAAAAATATACATTTAATTTAAAAGAAAATCAATTCTACATATTTTTTAAAAAATCAATTGCAAATAATACTTGTCAAATAATAACATTTAAAAATATCCAAGCACAATAATCTATGTATTAATTAAATTTCATTTTATAACTAAAAAGTATGTGTTATATGACAAATATAACGCAACATTGTAGTTTATTCAACTTGAAGCTATCATGCAAGAGATATCCAGTTTTCTTTAAGATGAAATATTTTTTCACCCCCAGACATCATAGATTGGGTTGCAATCTTCCGCCGGTCTGTCTTCTCCACAATTGTGACTTGGGAGGGTTTTATAGTCATTTTCTTTAAACACATTAACGGTAATTACTGAAATCGCGGCTAATTATATGCAGCTAAAAACTCAATTTGTTGTAGTGATTATATCCCTAATTGTGCTGTCCAATTATGTGTGGTTTTCGAGTCATGCGTGATCTTCCTCCAAAATTAACTCCATAATAATTGGACCTGATTTGTGGCCCAGACTCGTCACATGCACACTCACGTACACATCAAGCCGCTGGGTATCATAATGTCCAGAGAGATGACAGAGGACATTAATATTATTGTCTCCGATTAAAATGTGATTCAATTCTATACTCTCACATATCAGATAGACCCACTGGAGTGTCATAGTTGTTTATTGGATGCCTAGAGATATATATGACAGATGTAGCTATTAAAATGGGACCAACTCAACTGGTTAGACTCAAATTATAAATAAGTTGAAGTAGATATATCTCTAATATGATATGTATGTTTAACTCGCCTCTAATTAAAGCGTGATTCAATTCGATCTATACTCTCACACATCAGAGCCGCTGGGGTGTCATAGTTATTGATTGGATGCCTAGAGATATATATGACAGATGTAGTTGTTAAAATGGTCCAACTCAACGGGTTAGGTTCGAATTTTAAATAGGTTGAGTTAGATATATATATATATATATATCTAATAAACACATCTTTGATTAAAACGTGATTCAATTCGATTTATACTCTCACACATCACAGCCGCTGGGGTGTCATAGTTGTTGATTGGATGCCTCTGTGTGTGTGTGAGAGATAGATGTAGCCGTTAAAATTGTCCAACTCAACGGGTTAGGCTCGAATATGTTTAACTCATAGGAGGTACCCGGGTGGAATTACTTGAAAAAATGGGTTCAAATAAAGATATTATATATAGGACCCTTATTTTGACAATTGTTATATTATGGGTTTAGGTCCGCCATGCGCATGGTATTGGTGGACTGTTCAAATTATTACTTATAGTTAGCAACTTAGCATATTATGTATCTTTAATAAATAAATTACGTATATATTACAATTAACATATTATGTAAGTACAGTCAATAAATTATGTACTTATTGCAATTAACGTATTATGCACCTTCAATTTATTCACACATACATAATCATTTGTTAAATGAAAGTACATAATATGTTAACTGCAGATGCATAATCTAAATGTCATTAATTAAAAATATATAATATGTTAATTGTAGATACATATATATGTGGGGATGAATAAGTCGATAAATCAAATTTATATAAATATATATAAACAAAATAAAGGGATTCAATTATTAGAAAAAAAAAATCTCAACAGAGAAAATATCGAAAAAATAAAAAAATTCAAGTCATATGTAACACAGACTTTTCTTAAAACCAAATCGATACCTCCCAAGGGTGTTAGGAGTAATATTATGTGTTTGTTGCTATATTATGTGTCTGTAATGTTATTTTTGTTGAAAATTTCTAACATAATATCAATAGCATATTTGTGGCTCTCACCAAATGGGAGATCACAGGTTCGAACCGCAGTGGGAGCATTGATTCTTTGTGTTTCATTAGTTTTAAAAAGTATGTATGAACAGATACTCTATTGTAATAGAGTCAGTAGTATTAAAATAAATACTCTCCTGTCTCATTTTATGTGTCATACTTACTATTCATTGGTCAAACCAACTCTTTCTTCTTTGTTTATTTTTTTTACTTATTTTTAAATTTTATTTTTTTGTGTTTAATAGTACTTTTATTTTAGTTTCTAAATATATAAATTTTGTATATTAATACTACATTTAATATTATAAAAAAATTGAATTAAAAATCACCCAGTCAAGACTCGTTAACCGAATCAGACACAAAATAGAACGGAGGGAGTATTATTTTAGATTAAGGAATGTAAAGTAAATGTTGATCTATGATTAATTTGTCCAATGACGTGAAAATTCTAACAAACTCTACCAATTAGGTCGAGAAAAAGTCTCTAAATAAGAAATAAATAGGTAAATCAAATCACACGTTTTTTAAACCCAATATGTAAAGGAAAACGTTTTCTTTCTGCTATACGGCCCCACAGGCCACAGGAAACGTTGCCAAATTTGCACCAGTTGAAATGTTGAATAGTTAATGCACGTATTTTAAGTACGATTTTGTGTACCCTATGGCACAGACAGGTGGAGCAAAGGAAAAATGACGCTTCTTTTTTTTCCATGTCGACGCGACCTGTGTAAACAAACCCCATTACTTATATAGTTATATATCACTGACAAGTGACAACACCACTCTATATTAAAAGCATCTCTACTAATGACTTTTTCAATGTTTTTGAAACAATAATGCATATATGGATAGGATGAGATATAAAGAGAGAGAAGAATTAGATTGGTATGCAAGAAGAGGCTTTTAGAACAGTAAATAAGATTTACGGACTCCAAAACTCACTCGCGCCACACCCTCGTGGCAGTAACAAGCGTGTCCAGCGGGCACATGTACTGCACTCGCCCGCTGGCACGCCAGGCGCTTTTTGTAATTACTTTTTTAATTTTTTTTAAAAAATCATATTTGTTTTATATTTTTCTTTCCCCAGCATTTTCTCTTTCCTAATCACACTTACAAAAACTACAAAAAAAAATAAAAAATCATTGTTATGAATGATCTAATAACATTAATCACTAATGTACCCCACGACAGTAGGGTACAAATGATGTCCAGATTAGAGCATTCATAGCAGTGGTTTTTTTCTTGCTTTCTTAGATGACATAGAGGTGAGGGAGGATGATTTGGAAGAGAAAAGAGAGAGAAGATGAGATAAGAAATTTAACTTGCATGGAAAATTGATTTTTTGTGAGGCCAGAAAGAGAGAAGGTTTTAGGAACTTTACTTTCTTTGCGCAACGCAAAGGTTGCGCCCATAGGACACATGTATTGCATAGGGCGCGTAAATCACTTTGTTAATTTTCTTTCTTAATCTGAAAAAAAATTGTTTTTTCTTTTTTTTTTCCTCTCATTTTCTCGATCCCTCCACTGTCTCCTATTTGATTTCTAAAAAATTGTACAAAAATCAAATTGATGTGTATGCTCTTAGAAACTACTATGGGGAAAAGGAAAACTAACCTGCAAGCGTAGACTGCATTAGCACTTTAACGCTGGTGCAGTCGCTGTTGGGAGTGGTGTGTACCGTAGAAGAATGACAGACCGGAAAAATCTTACAATCTTCGTATATCCCTAAAATCATGCACAATACTTTTAAATAATATTAAACCAATTTTAAAAGCACAGTCAATATACAAAACAACCCATGGATAGAAACAAAAAGGAATTTAAAAAATAAACATAAAAAATCCTGGCCACACATAAGAGGCCAAGATCAATGGATTTGATTGTCCACACAGATGCATGAGAAAGAATGGACCGGCGCACGTTAAGTACACAAACCACACAAATCGCTCACCTTAAGGAGTGTCACCTTAAGTACACAAACCACACATCACGCACCTAATTAAGCACACAAACCACACATCTTAGGTTTGAAACCACGCTGAGGCTCAAACCGACTCCCATCATCCATGTGAGAGTGTAAATCGGGACACCGGGTGCCACTAGACCACAAGGTCTTTGACAATTTGAAAGTTTAATAATTGTAAAATTCTCAAAAAATATATATATATATATTCTAACTTTTGATTTCTAAGATAGAAGGTGTGTTCGTCGTATAAGCAATGGAAATAGGGAGGCACAGAGATGTATAAAATGATTGGTGTCTTGTATTTTATTTAAATTAGTATAAACATACCCCCACGCCGCCAAAAAAAAAAACAAAAATCCAAGTCACAGGTCCCAACCACGTATTTCCTTTATTTTACACTTATCCAAAAAAAAAAAATTAAAAGTTGAATAAATAATATTCATTCTTTTGAAAGAGAAAAGCCCAGAGTCAGATGGTACATGGTAGCACACTAGCACCATTGTATAACAATGGACTTGGGTCGCATTGTGTATCCTAGTGCAAAATGATAAATTATATATTTTGAGTTAATTTATTACTTAGTTTCAGTTAATAAATTAAATACATATTACAATTAAGATATTGTATACATATATTTAATAAATTATATACCTATAACATAATATATTAACTGTAAATATCATTTTAAATCAGGGTCAATAATATAAGGTGAACCGTAATTCATAGTATAATTTGCTTGTTGGCACCATCAACACCACAAAATAAAGTTCAATTCTCAACTACCTACATGCTGGCTGCACAGATGGATATAAATATATATAAATAAGAAAAAGCTCAGGTTGGAACAACCTCAATCAAGTTGGTTAGATTGTTAGTTTGATAATCATAATGTTTCACTCTAATCGAATTGAAGTGATTTATTAGCATTATTAGTTTGAGCAGGTGGATAGGCTAGTTTACCTCTAGTCATTTGCCAGAGGGTCGCTAGATAGAGTTTTACTCCATTGCATAATTGATGATAGTACAGTAGTTGTGATTTTTCCTGGTGATCCAAAAATGTCCAAATAAATGTGTATATATAGGCATACCTTGAGAAGTGGGGAGTAAGTGGTAAGGAGTGAGAGATGACGACAGTAGTAGTTGAAGTGCTTGGCGTTAATGGAGGAATTGGAAACACCAGTTATGCCAAAAACTCCCTTCCCCAGGTTTAATTCATTAACTATATATAATCCCTTCATGCAATTACAAATCTAGTACTCCTTGCTTTTTAATGTTTAAGAAAACATGATTTTCTAAGTTGTTTTTTTCTGGTTAATGCAGCAAAAGGCGATACTCAAGACAAAGCCAATTACAGACCAAGCAATAACGAGCCTCTACACCTCCAACCTTAACCTAAACACCATCTCCATTGCAGACTTGGGCTGTTCTTCTGGCCCTAACACTTTCCTCACCGTCTCAAACCTTCTCAAAGCCGTCGATAGGGTGCGGAAGAAGCTCCGGCGACAATCGCCGGACTTTCAGATTTACTTAAACGACCTTCCCACCAATGACTTCAATTCCATTTTCCGGTCGTTGCCAAACCATCAAGAGGAGTTTAAGAGAGAGATGGGAGATGGGTTTGGGCAGTGCTTCTTCAATGGAGTTCCTGGTTCCTTTTATGGAAGGCTTTTCCCCGCCGACACTCTCCATTTCGTTCATTCTTCTTACAGTCTCCAATGGCTATCTCAAGTATATATATATATATACCTACATGCTAGCTTTAATTTATTTAATTAATTACTTGATTTTAATTTTCTCCATAACCCTAATGATTCTTGAAGAATTTATTTGTTTGATCATCAGGTACCTAAAGGAATAGAAGACAACAAGGCCAACATTTGCATGGCACCCGGGAGTCCACCTAACGTGAGAAAGGCATTCTCTGCTCAGTTCGAAACAGATTTTTTAACTTTTCTCAAGTGTCGTTCAAAAGAACTGGTGAAAGACGGGAGAATGGTTTTAACCATACTGGGCAGAAAAAATGAAAAGCCTTCTTTCCTCATTATAGAGCTCCTAGGCATGGCCCTTAATGAACTTGTGTCAGAGGTAGATAAATATTCAATTCTAGTATAAGTGATAATATGTATATATCTGATATGAGAATTGATAATTAATTTGATGCAGGGCTTAGTGGCAGAAGAGAAACTAAATTCGTTTAATGTTCCTATGTACACACCATCTCTAGCAGAAGTGAAATCTTTAGTTGAAAAGGATGGTTCTTTCACCATTAACAGCTTGGAGGCCTTCCAAGTTCATTGGACTGGGAATGAATCTGATGTTGAGAATATTAGCGACAAAAACAATGGTGGATACAACGTTGCTAGGTGCATGAGAGCTGTTACAGAGCCTACCCTTGTTAGCCACTTTGGGAAAGGAATAATTGAGGATGTGTTCCCCAAGTACAGAAAGATGATTGCTGATTCCATGTCCAGGGAGAAGACTGAGTTCACTAATGTCACTGTCTCTTTAGTTAAAACGTAATGACTCGATGGCAACACACATTATTGGCCCCTTAATTGTCTGGATAGCTATATATCACTCTATCATAGTTTGACATATGTTGGTTATGATATCTTATGTTTGCTTTTTGTTTTTTGTTTTTTGTTTTTTTTTTTGGTTGGGGGGGGGGATGTCCCTTCACCCCTTGTATCAAGAAAAGTAACGCACAATTGATTAAATGTGTTAGATGCATATAATGTTAGTATGTGACATTCTCCCATGCATAAAAACAAGTGTTGGGGAGAAACAAGTGTTATCTTGGGTGGAAATAAATGCAATCCTTATACATGGACTAGGTTCACACATGTACTAGGTTCACAATGCACTGCGGATCTTGGTGCATCATGCATGTGGAGATGTATTTTGTATTGTGATGTTTTTGTCTTGTGTTATAAAAGTATACCTTTTAAGTATATGAATTTTGTATCTGAAACAAATTAGTAGTTGTATATTAATATATTATGTTATGATTTATGAATGTTTGTGTTTTGTGTTGTGGTCGTGCCTATTAACACAAATTTCGTACCTAAATCATATTTTTATTGTCTTGTGTTATGAAATTTTGTATCTTACAAATATGAATTTTGTACCTCGTTATTTTGATTCAAAATCCACAATGCTACGTGGACCATGGTTCATGATATGAATTGCCAAATAAATCAGGTTAGGACAGGTCTTGCCAAATTAAGTTTAAGCTAGCCTAATATGAAAATCTAAGGCCCAAGTGTAGGACTGAGCTTATAAGTAGGTATTCTTTTACAATTTATGTCATGGATTAGAGTCTTTCTTGTGTTGTGGACTTTAGTCCAAAATGACATTTAAATTATTTTCTGTAGTAACATATTAAATAAATTTCATTAATATCATGTACCTATTACAATTAATATATTATGTACTTGCATTTGATAAATTATATATGTACCTATAACAATTAACATATTATCTACATGCAACTAACATATTTGTGTACATTCAATTAATAATACAAATGTCGTTTTGAACTAAGATCAACAATTCAAAGTAGACCATGATATACGGTATAATTTGTTTTATTTTAAAGGTTCAACTTGATCTTACAATAGGTCTGACCTAGTCTTAGCACGTCTGCACTATTCATCCTACACTATTTTTTACCAGAATGTCGCGTCGGTTAGAGCTTTCTTGCGCCATTTTTTTTTTTTTTCATTTTTACGTTTTGGCGGGTAGGTTGGAGATGGTGTAAAAGCTTGTGATGTTTTGTAGAATTAGTTGTTAGGGTTGTGTTTTTTAATAATTAAAATGATTCATGCATGATCCTAACCTTGTTTTCCAGACAAATCTCAACCACATGTTCTGAACAAATCATAGCTACATATAATCTCGTAAACCAAATTGGTCCATTGGGAGAGATAATAGAGATGTGTAAGTAACGTAACTAAATTCAAATTTCACATTTTTTTTTCTCAATAAAAATGAAAGTTTTAGGGACAGTCAAGCGCAAATTGTTTGCCGTGACAACTTGGGATTCCTTGGAGTGTTTTCGTTAAAAATTGGGAAGCTATAATGTTAACGTTTGTTCAAATTTTGTCTAAAATACATCTGACATGACTGGAATTGGAAACGTGAATTGAAGAAATTAAATGATGCATTAAAAAAAGCAAATTAAAGACAATAAATGGACTTCACATTACCACTGGAGTTTGAAAAGATTTTGATTAACTCTGAGATACATAATGTATCTTTCAGTATTGCAAAGCGCTGACGAGGTATGAAATTACCTAACTTTCTTTCTCTTTTTCATTTTTTTTTATGAGAATGAAAACTCGCAGTCATTAATAAGAGTGTGTATTGAATAAATTTTATTTGTGGACCTCTTCAAAAAAATATTGACAAAAATCAAACTCGTAATGTACGAAAATAATAATTTGCCTTTAACAGCTCGGTCATTACTCATCACATATTTTAATTTTTTTTTAAGAAGACCTAGCTTACTTGAATTTATAGGTTCGGAATAAAATAAAACAATGACGACACCTGATTTAATATAAAAATAATGTACATTGTATTCAGGGAATATACATTATTTGTGTACTGAATGTACATTATTTTTATAGTATAAAAATAATGTACATGCAGTACAAAAATAATGTACATTTAGGACATTAAAAATGTACATTTTATAATTTGCCGATAAATTGTTAGCCTCTTTTATATGTATGTATATCTATATTGTGAGAACTATAGTTTTGACCCTTCTCAAATGTTACGATCATTTGGATGAAATTAATTTGTGGACCATCACTTCTTGGCCCAATGGACTCAGGCCACCCCTCCGTAAGTAACTCCGTTATTGAGATTTGAGAATTACTAGCTTACTTGAATTTAAATATTATAAAATGATAACGAGAGTCAAATCTCTCTTTCATTTCATCCATAAAAAATCTTCTTCTTCAATTCTTCTCCTCTCTCGCACACTGATACTCGCAACAAGAAAATGGCAAAGCAGTTCTTGTTTTTTTATCGCCCTCGCCGTCGTCTTCACTCTCTCCCGCTCCGACCCGGATCAGACCCCATCGGCCTTCTCCCGACAAATGTCAAAGGCTACAGCCTTAACCAGACCACCGGCAGCTTCGTCTTGTTTCTTGACGACAAGTGCCGCATCACTCTCCCGCCGCCGGATAACTACCTGGCGACTTATTCGAAGAAAATCGTATCGCCGAGCTCGACGGGATCAGCGTCAGGGCTTTCTTCAAGTGGTGGGGCATCACCGGAATCAGATCCAGCGGCGACAACTTGGTGTTCGATGTTGGAATGGTCACCGCCAAATACCCTTCTAAGAATTTCGACGAGAGCCCTGAGTGTGAGTGAGGGCAAGCGCTCCTCTTCTTGAATCTTGAGGGTATGTACTGTCTTTTGCCCCCCTTAACTTTTAGTTCCTTTCAAATCTGCTTTTACTTTCTGAAATTTCAGTTGAATTACTAAATTCACTTGTTTCTTGCTTGCTTTGTAGTTTATATATGTGTTATTGTGAAGAATTACGTATTTAGGTTTACTTTCAAGATTAAACTTTATTAGTGAAAAATGCTAATGTTATGATCTCTGGAACAAAAAATTTAAGAAAATTGTAATGTGGTTTACCCCATGAGAAAATTTCTCACCTTTGTTAAAACTGGGAAGTCAACTTGAGATCCCCTAAATCAAGTCATTCCTAACCAAGCTAGACCCTTAATCCAATTTATAGAGTTCAAGGCAATTTTTTTCTTCATTTTCTTGAAAAAGTATGGCCCTTTTTAGACTTTGTTGTTATGAGGGTGAACTTGCTATTTTGTTGATGACAGCTAAATTAATTGTATGTGCAGTGTGCTTGCTTACTTCTTAAAGAATTTTACTTTAAAACTAGTATCCAAGTTAAGTCAAAGTTTCATGGATTTTTCCTTTTTTAGAAGAGGAAAAAGTATGGTGATGCATAACATGTGGTACATACTACATGACTGAATTATCACTCTTCCAATTATGTGTGGTTTTCTAATGTCTTTACTTTTCTTTGTTCCCCAATGAGTGGAGCATATTGGGTTTTTTTAGTTGGACAGTCTGTTGTCATTACTACTGGACAAGCATGATGATGCCAGCTAATTGTTGCTGCTTATACATACACAAATGTCTCTCTGTGTGTATTTATTTATTTATTATGTATTGTATGTATGTGTGTGTATAAATCTTGGTTGGGGTTTTTTGGTTTCAAATAAAAAAAATCAGTTCTTTTAGAAGACAATTTTGATTTTTATTGGTACTTGTGGAGCTTTTTTTTGGTTATTTATTCTTGCAGTTCATCCGAGAGTATACTGGCAAAGTTGACGAACTAATCAAGATAAAATTGATGCTCAAAATGGGGCAAAGGCTAAAGAGAATGAAGAATCAAGCAGCAGGTATTTATTTTGTTCACCACTATTCTTTTTAGCTTAGATGCAAACCTTCATAATAGGATTAATAGCTATACCTTATTCCTTATTGTTTGATCCATAACTTTCTAATACATACCTATAATTGCAGAATACGTATGCCCAGCTGCTACCTCTTGCTTTACCTGCTCCACTGAAATAGTTTAATATTGAACAATTCTATTATATTTTGTGTATTATATTATTGATGGATTGTAGTTTGAGTATTATATTATTGATGGATTGTTATGAATATTTTCTGTATTACTATTTCTTTACATGTGAGCTTTTTTTTTTTGGTTTTATGTGGGAGGTTGTCAGAGAATTGGAGGAACCACCAATTTTTTTATGGATCAGAGCTTTGAAATGATATGATAATTATGCATTCATGTTATTTACAAATTTCATAGTGCATGCTTCCATATTTTGTTATTTTTGTTTAATTCAATATTCCATTACTAGATCTTGATGGTTTTATGGGTGATTCTGACATTTATTTGAAATAATCTTCTGTATTATAGATTATAAACTTGTTTGTTTTTAAAACTTCTTTAATTTTTCTTTTACTATCATAGAAAGCATTAACTAACATTAAATGACATAGTTCTTTCCCATGAATGATGATCATGGCTTACGTCAACCCGAAACAAAAGCAATTATGAGTTGGATGGAAGGAATACATTTCACAGCATCTGCTAGCCTGCACGGGGTAATTTCTAACACTCTTTCTTTAATGCCATATTATAGTGTATGCATTCCATTTATAATGCAAATGTTACATGTAACTCCTTTTTATTTTTGGCTACAATCTTTCTGATATTAAAAGTGAGTACTCTAATCTTGAAGGGAAACTATGAAAATCAAAGTTATGGCAAAGAGGATCCTCATTAATAATTTGTTATGGTGGGCAATAATTTCTACTTATTTGTTTACAGTTCTCTTTCTAATTTATAATGAGGTTTCCATGGTTGCAGGGTGCACTTGTTGCAAATTATCCATGGGATGGAACTGAAGATAAAAAGTAAGTTTTTTCTAGCAGCTTTGTGATGACCTTGACTTGGCATCTCCCAAGGACAGACATTTTTTTTTTGTGTGTGAAAGATAGAATGCCTTGGCTTCAATTTACTTTCAACCTTAAGAGACAATGAAGTGTTCATTGATATTTGACTTTTCTTTCCCTCCCCCCATGATGATTATATGATGCATAATGTAATAAAACCAGATAGAGCTTCTTGACATTATGCTCTCTGTGTGTGTGTGTGTGTATTCGTACTTGCTAATTCTTGGATTTAAGTGTAATGTTGGCAATTGGGACCTTTTGCAGGAAATATTACTTTGCTTGCCCTGATGATGAAACTTTCAGATATATGGGAAGTTTATATAGTCATCATCACCGTAACATGTCTCTAAGCACGGAATTTCCAGAAGGAATTACAAATGGTGCACATTGGTAAGGAATTGTGGAAATGATTCTGTGAAGTCCATCCACTTAGATTTGCAAATTATTGAAATTTTGATGCTTAATTCTTTGGCCCATTCCCTTTATATTCTTCAACTTGATTCTTTTTTTTGCAGGTACCCTATATATGGCGGCATGCAAGATTGGAATTACATACATGCCGGCTGTTTTGAGTTAACATTAGAGATTAGTGATAATAAATGGCCTAATGCAACTGAAGTAAGATTCCAGTTTAAGTTTTCTTGAATTTGGGTTGCTATGTATGTTGCATACATGAGCATGCATAATCTATTAATCATGATAACCTTCTTGCACTGCATATATATCCACAGACTTCAAATTCTTTTGTAAAGCTGAGAGAACATTTCCAGCTTTCGAGAGGATATGGATAACCAAAATGTTGATTCTTTTTCTTTTTCCATCTTTTTCTGGGCTATCATTCTCTCTTAACCTGGCTTGTTATTTGCAGCAGCTTCCCACTCTTTGGGAATACAATAAAATGAGCATGCTACATCTTGTTGCAAGTGTTGTAAAGGTATCTTCCGTGCTGCCATAATTTTCATTTGTTTAGGCTCATTAACTGGCATGTGTTGGGAGATGTGGGAAAGACTAATTGTAATCTTAGATCTCTAGACTGCTCTTAAAGATATCATGCAAATTTTATTTATAAATGAATGATATCAAATGTATGCGGTCCTCTGCTTTGCTAAGTATTATTTCCTGTCAGATACTCCAGAATCTGCTTCAAGAGAAGTAATATTATTTGGTGACTTCCTAATCATGCAGGCCGGAATTCATGGAAAGATCTTTTCTTCTGATCATGGAAATCCTTTACCTGCTTCAATAGCCACCAGTTACAACTTCTTGTGTTGTAAGGCTTCTAACTTTTCATGAAAGTTAAAGTGGACTATTAGTTAATTAGGATATATTATTATTGATTTTGATGGATTGAATTGATTATTGTGGAGGACTAAATCAGATTGTTGAATATGGTTCTAAAAAAGTGTACTGTATTAGGGAAAGCTAAAAAGTGTATATATATATATTTAAATAAGAATAGGTGTCTGTTCCTATATGCCTATTTTTATTTAAAATTTTTAACACTATAGGCATCAATTCTTACACAAGAACATACGCCTATAGTATAAAAGATTAAACAAAATTAAAAATAGGCGTCTATTTCATATTCAACTAATTATTAGCACCCTGTTGTAAAACAGACGTCTTGTTCATTCTTTTCAGTTTTCCGAAAGGTCCTGCCCTTATTTATTGATGCTCTACTGCCTGTTTGAGGTTGCTATACTAATATCAAGAACTCTCATTCTTGCCTTTGGCTAGGTAATTTTTATAGTCAACACAATTAGTAAATTCATTCCTATTTTTGTGCCACTTATATGCTTATATCACTCTTATTTGACAGATTATTCTCTAAGTTATTTGTTCATAGTATGGAGTGAGCATCGGTGTGTATTTTAAAAGTTCACTGTGTATATTTTAAAAGTTCGTAGATGTATTTTTATTGACTCTTTTATTTTCTTAGGAGTATTGATAATGTTTTAATCTTTTTTTATATATATATATATTTATTGTGTATGTTTGTAGCTTTTTTGTGTGTGTTCTGGTTTCTCTCTTTATTGTTCATTTTGTTTTATTTAATATTCTTTCTACTTTTTTTTTTTTAGTTTTCATTGTATATTTTCAAAGTTTATATCACAATTTAGTACTTATATTACTATTATTTTCACTAGGCCACCATTATTTTCAAACCCTAAACCCTAAACCCTAACCCTAAACCCTAAACCCTAAACCCTAAACCCTAAACCCTAAACCCTAAACCCTAAACCTAAACCCTAAACCTAAACCTAAACCTAAACCCTAAACCCTAAACCCTAAACCTAAACCTAAACCTAAACCCTAACCCTAAACCCTAAACCCAAAACCCTAAACCCTAAACCTAAACCCTAACCCCTAACCCCTAGTGATGGAGGTTTTGGTTTTAAAAAAAAAAGCTTGCTGTTTTTACTTGTTTTTGAATGGAAGTTTCTGAGCTCATAATTGTAGAAAAGGCATTGATTGAGGCAGTATGGTTTGATTTGAGTATAGAGCATGATTTTGTTGAATTGAAAGTTTGATTCTGGATGCATCCTACTGGAGATGAATTTCTCAAATGAAATGATGATGGAATGAATAAATCTAAGCGGTGGAAGCTGGTTACGAATTTTATAAAAAATGTGTTATGGAGTTGATTGATTAAGTGGCCGAATGGCCTATCTGTTGAGATATGATGGGCTGAAGTAGTGAATGGGCTGTAAGGTGGAAGGACGAAATGGGCTGCAAGGCTAAATGCCTTTTATATAGAGATGGGCTTTGGATTTATGGATCATTTAATGGATTGGGGCATGAGGTAATGGATGGGCCGTGAGTATGGTCACGGCAGTTTTATAGAGAATGGGCTATGTTGAATCATTTGATGTTGGTTTGCTTTTGGATGGTGGGCTGTGGAATTAAATAATGAATGAGCTTCATGGATATAAATTCTGGCTGGGCCGTATGGTTGTTTGGGCTGGCTGGAAGCTTTCATTTTGAGCCAGAGGGCAGAATGGAATAAGAGGTTTTGGATGGGTGATGGGCCGATGTGGTGGGCTCATCTTGTAAAGGCTTTTGGGCCTGCTTGAATTTGAGTAGGTCATAGCTTTAGCTTTAGCTTTATTTGGTAAGCCTTTTGGCCCATTTTGATTGTAAGGCTTAGCCCTCTTGTTGTCTTTTTGCAAGTGGTTACTTTTGGGCCCTTGCATGTACATATTATTTTGATATGCAATGAATTTCAAGGTTTAAAAAAAAAAAAAAAAAAAAAAAANAAAAAAAAAAAAAAAAAAAAAACCCAAACCCTAAACCCTAAACCTAAACCCTAACCCCTAACCTAAACCCTAAACCCTAACCTCAAACCCTAAACCTAAACCCTAACCCCTAACCCCAAACCCTAAACCTAAACCCTAACCCCAAACCCTAAACCTAAACCTAAACCCTAACCCTAACCCTAAACCCTAACCCCTAAAAACCCTAAACCCTAACCCCTAAACCTAACCCCTAAACCTAAACCCTAAACCCTAAACCCTAAACCTAAACCCTAAATCTAAACCCTAAACCAAAACCTAAACCTAAACCTAAACCTAAACCCTAAACCCTAACCCCTAAATCTAAACCCTAAACCCTAAACCTAACCCCTAAACCTAAACCCTAAATCTATACCCTAAACCCTAAACCCCGAGAAGGTCTGAGGTTGCCTGCTGTACCTCCACGTAAACAAAACACTCCGGCGGCCTTCATCTCCGATATCCGAGATGGCTGAAGCAAAAAATGTCCCCGAGTCGGTTTTGAAGAAGCAGAAAAGGCAAGAGGAGTGGGCTCTAGCCAAGAAGCAAGAAATTGACGCCATTAAGAAGAAGAATGCTGAGAACCGAAAGATTGTTTTCAACAGAGCTAAGCAGCAAAAGGAGCTGATTCAGTTGAAGCGTGAGGCGAGGCTGAAAGGAGGCTTCTATGTTAACCCTGAAGCTAAATTGTTGTTCATTATTCGCATCCGTGGAATCAATGCTATGCACCCCCAGACAAAGAAGATATTGCAGCTTCTCCGTTTGAGACAGATTGTCAATGGCGTATTCCTAAAGGTCAACAAAGCAACAATCAACATGTTGCACAGGGTTGAGCCATATGTGACCTATAGGTATCCTAACTTGAAGAGTGTTAAGGAGTTGATATACAAAAGGGGTTATGGAAAGGTTAACAAGCAAAGGATTCCCTTGACTGAGAACTCTATCATTGAGCAGACTCTTGGCAAGCACAACATAATATGTGTTGAAGATCTTGTTCATGAGATTATCACTGTTGGACCACATTTCAAGGAAGCTAACAATTTCCTTTGGCCATTCCAACTCAAGGCTCCACTAGGTGGTCTTAAGAAGAAAAGAAACCACTATGTTGAAGGAGGAGATGCTGGAAAGAGGGAAGATTATATCAATGAACTCATTAGAAGAATGAACTAGACATTGGCGGGTGCCTGACTTTCAGTCTGTCAAGATTGTGAAAGTTGTTTTGTTGCCCATTGTCAGTTGGATGAGTTATTTGTTTTTAGTTTTGCTTGAACCTTTTGGAGTTTCTTTATTAAAACAGGTGATTAGCATGTTGTTGACTATGCCCTCTACATTTTACTCAGTATTCCGGATTTATAGCCTCAATGCAAAAAAAACCCTAAACCCTAAACCCTAAACCCAAACCTAAACCCTAACCCTTAAACCCTAAACCCTAAACCCTAAAACCCTAAACCCTAAAAACCTAAACCTAAAAACCCTAAACCCTAAACCCTAAACCCTAAACCCTAAACCCTAAACCCTAAACAACCCCTAAAAAAAAAAAAAAAAAAAAAAAAAAAAAAAAAAAAACAACCCCTAAATCTAACCCTAACCCTAAACCCTAAACAACCCCTAAATCTAACCCTAACCCCTAAACCCTAAACTTAAACCCTAAACCCTAAACCTAAACCCTAAACCCTAAACCTAAACCCTAAACCCTAAACCCTAAACCCTAAACCAAAACCTAAACCCTAACCCTAAACCCTAAACCCCTAAATCTAACCCTAACCCTAACCCCAAACCCTAACCCCTAACTCTAAACCCTGAACCCTAAACCCTAAACCCTAAACCCTAAATCTAAACCCTAAACCCTAAACCCTAAACCCTAAACCCCTCTTTGAAGGTGGAGGGTAGGGGATTGAATTTTGAATACTATTGTTCTGCTGCTGTTTCTGGGCAGTAGGTCAATGTGCTAGTTTTGAAAATGAAAGAGATGAAGCAATAGCACTATGATCTGTGGACAGAGCTGCAGATTGAAAAATAAAAAGCAGGGGAAGTGGATAAAAATTTTTGCAGCAGGTATATAGCTGCTGAAAAAAGAGAAGGAGGATTTGAGTAATTGATGAATTGAATTTTGGTTGCATTTGGAATTTGCTGCTGTTCTTGACTGCTGGATCTGGGAATTTTGTGAATATTGTGATGCATGAATGGAGGAATGGTTTTGAACTGAAATTAGGCATAACCTAATGAGATGCAGTAGTGCTGCTGCTGTTTCTGTGCAGTAGTGCTGCTGTTGTTCCTGCTGTTAATAATGGGATGCAGTTGCTGGAACAAATTGTGAAATAAAGGAAATTGAAAAGAGGTGTTTAAGCTAATGGTTTTGATATTGCATGAGGCAAGCAGTGGTGGTATCTACTGGAATGGAAGCAATTGGTTGGGAAATTGAAGCTGCATACTTCCATTTGGGATGTTGAGCAGCTGAGTTAGAACATTGTTGATCTATATTGAGCTAGAGTTGCATGGAATGTTGTGAATCATTGATGATTATGAAATGAAATGGAGGAATAAGTTGAAATGGTAATTCTGGGCAGTATGGCGTGTTACTGGTTTGGACTTGAATCATGAAATTGGTTCACAAAAAATATTGGGCTTTGATTTTGTGCTTCAAGGAATTATGGAATTAATTTGGGCAATATTGCAGATCTGTTTGAAGACCGAATGGCCTAATAAAATGGATGATTAAGGACTTGGGCCTGGAGTGATTAGAAGATGCTGGGCCCAAGTAGAAGGAATGGTTAATTGGGCCTGCTGACATTGGGCTTGAGTCAGATTTAATTTGGATTATTGGATGATTTAAATTGGATGGCTGATGAGGAGTAAGGCCGAACTGGTGGGCCATTTAAAGTGGAGATAGGCTATAGAATGAAGAGGCCGAATGGGCCAGAATTTAGACATTTCTTGTCTCTTTTTTGTAGTCTTGTTGGACCATTTATTTCTTGTAGGCCTTGGGCCATTTGCATTTGATAGAATAGGTGTTAGTCCATTTTGGTGCTTTTAGGGCTTGGGCCCCTTATTTCTTGTAGACTAGGTGTTAGTCCTATTTGGTGCTTTAGGGCATGGGCCCCTCATATCTTGTAGGCCTTTGGCCTTAGGAGTATTGTGAGCCTTAGGTCACTTTCGGGCCTAAGGCGTCTGTAGGGCTTCGGCCCCTTTCTTTATTCAATAAACGCAGTTTTGAAAAAAAAAAAAAAAAAAACCCTAAACCCTAAACCCCTAAACCCTAAACCCTAAACCTAAACCTAAACCCTAACCCCTAACCCTAAAACCTGAACCCTAAACTTTAAACCCTATCCCCTAAACCCAAACCCATAAACCCTAAACCCTAAACCCTAACCCCTTTTTTTTTATTTGCGCCCCAACTTTCTCTCTCTAGATTCTCTCTGACTTCTCTCTAGAATTTGGAAAACGGAATTTTGGAAAATTTTTCCGCAAACGACCGGAAGGCAAACTACGGAGATACACCGTGGTGACACTTCGCTCAGGGAAAAGCAAGGCAGGACCGCCGCCACCTAAAGGCGGTCCGGCGACAACTGCGATGCCGGAAAAAAAAAAGAAAACAAATCCAAAAATCAACAAATGATGGACGAAACTGATTGCGGAAATCCAAACGGAAAATGCGAGTGTAAAAAGATATTTGATAAATTTATCTTCTAATAATTTGTTTAATTTGTCCCATTAGCAATCTCAAGTACTAGCATTTATATATACTAATTTATACTTTTTTTTTCTTAATTCATTACATCTTCGATCTGAAACATAGTTTGGCCTTGTTTGGTAAACGGCTGTTAGCTGATAGCTGTTAACTGAACATTAGTCAATTGTAAAAAGATATTTGATAAATTAGCTATTAGCTGATAGTTGTTTGGTATAATTATATTTATCTTCTAATAATTTGTTTAATTTTTTCCTTAAACTTGTCTTGAACATTTTTTTATTGTTTGCACACAGGTACCTAAAGGAATAGAAGAGAACATGGGCAATATTTGCATGGCAACTGCTAGTCCACCATCTGTGATAAAGGCATACTATGATCAATTTGAACAAGATTTTTCTACTTTTCTCAAGTGTCGCTCTAAAGAATTAGTCAAAGGTGGGAGAATGGTTTTGACCATGCCGGGTAGACAAAGCAAAAACCCTACTTTCCCTACGTTCGAGCTCCTAGCTTTAGTGCTTAATGATCTACTTGCAGAGGTATGTAGTTAAATTATATGCTCAACACAACAATTAAATACATATACAAATGCATATAGAGAGAGCGTGTGAGAAATTTTAGTTTAGTTTTTCCCCCTACCCCAATTAAATTTAATTATTACATTATGTATTTTTTTTTGAAAAAATTACATTATTACATTATGTTATTTGTACGTACATTATTATAGATTTGGATACCTTCTTGAAAGAGAAACTGAAAGTACGACAAGCAACATATATGGCTAATAATTAATTGCATTGATGCAGGGTTATCTGGAACAGGAGAAACTAAACTTGTTTAATGTTCCTTTATACACGCCATTTTTAGCCGAAATAAAACTCCTAGTTGAGAAGGATGGCTCCTTCACTATTGACTACTTGGAGACTTTTCAAAGTCATTGGACAAGAGGATATATATATAATGGAAATGGTGATGACAATATTGTTAGTGACGAGGATACTGGTGGGTACTGGGTACGATGTTGCTCGGAGCCTAAGAGCTGTTATTGAGCCTATGCTTGTTAGCCACTTTGGGAAAGGAATAATTGAGGATGTGTTCCCCAAGTACAGAAAGATGATTGCTGATTACATGTCCAGGGAGAAGACTGAGTTCACTAATGTCACTGTCTCTTTGGTTAAAACGTAATGACTCGATGGCAACACACATTATTGGCCCCTTGTCTGGATGCTCCTTTCGCTAGCTATATATCACTCTATCATAGTTTGACAAATCTTGGTTATGATATCTTTTTTTTGCTTTTTTTTTTTGTT